>MU279056.1:0-292248 GCA_022385715.1 Xylaria cubensis | reverse complement strand
AATAGTTTAAGTTTAAAAAAGCGTTATATAATAAATAATTTAAACTTAAAATATAATATTAATTTAAAACGTTTTATTAAGTTTTTTTTTTTTTTTTTTTTTTTTTTTTTAAAAATAAATAGCTAATAAACTTATAAAAAGTATTTAAAAATGCTTTTTATAAATATTATAAAAGCTATAAATAAATTAACTTTATAATATTAAAAATAAATAATTAATATTAATTTTTTTAAAACTAAAAGGTTAAATAAATAAAAATTAAAAATAATATAAAAATAGTTTAAATTTATAATAATTAAAACTTTTTTATATAATAAATTATTTTTATTATTAAAAATATAAGTTATAAAAACGTTTATATTATAAAACGCTTTAAAAAAGCATAATAAAAAAAAAAGTAATACTTTTAAAACTTTAATAATTATTTATAGTTTTTAAAAAATTAAAACAAACATAAAATATAAGCAATAAATGTTTAATTTTATTATATAAAGTTTAAAAAAAACGCTTATATTATTAATTATAAAAAAAAAATAGTCCAGTTAATAATACATTATTATAAGCTTATACGTTTAAATATTAAAGCTATTTTTAATTTGTTTATTATTTAAAATTAAAGCATTTTTAATTTAAAACTTATTTATATTATAATTAAAAGCTTAATTAAAAAAAACCTTAAGTTATTTATACTTTTATTAAATAATACTTGTTATAATAAAAATAATAAAATTATGCTTTATAAAAAATATAGTAATAAAACGTATTAAAGCTTTAAATATTTATAAAAATAAATAGTTTAAATTTATAATTATTATAATCTGTTTATATATTTAATTTATACTTGTTTTATATTTATATCGTTTATATATTATAAACATTATTAAAGTTTTTAAAGTTTATAACTAAAAAGAAAGCTAATAAAATTTTTTTTTTATATAAAAGCTATTATTACTTTTAATAAATATACGCTTACTTATTTATTATTTATATATTTAATTAATTATTAATTATTTATATGTTTAAAAAAGGGTTATTTTTTTTATAAATTGTTTATTTATTAAAAAAAGGTTATTTCTTTTTTATAAACAGTTTTATAATTTAAAAAGGTTGTTTTTTTTTATAAATAGTTTATTTATATATTTATTTAAAAGGTTGTTTTTTTTTGTTTATTTGTTTGTTTTGTTTTTAAAAATGTTTTAAAGCTTTATTAAGCTTATTTTATTAATAAAGTAATATTAATTAGTTTTTTATGTTATTTAATATAAAGTATTATTTTATAATTAAGCTTATAACCGTTTAATTAAGTCGTTATTAACTTGTTTATAAAAAATAGTTAAATAATTTATTTAAAAAAAAAAGCTATTATTTTATAAGCTTAATCGAATATTTTATGCTTTAATTAAAAAGCTTTATTAAAACTTAGTTAATTTATAAGCTAAATTAATTATAAACTAATAATAAATTTAATTTAACTTATATATAATACGTTTATTTAATAAGTTTATTATAAATAAAAATTTTAAAGCTTTAATATTTATTAAGAAAGTAATATTAAGCCTTAAAAAGCTCGCTTTCGCTTTTATTTTATAAATTAAGGTCGATTTTATTAAAAAAGAAAAGATAATTATTATAACCATAAAATTCTTACCCTTATATAAATAGCAAAAACACTAGCTAAGTTAAATCTATATTATATTTAATAATATATTTAATAATAGTTTTATTACATAAATTCTTTTCTTTTTATAAGTTATTATTTTCTACTTAAAAGGACTTAATATATTACGTTTTGCTCCTTTTTCGTTTTTATACCTAGCTTATATTTACCTTTTATAACATAAATTTTATTATTATAAAAACTTTAATAATATAAATAATAATAAATTATAAAAAACGTTATAAAAGCATATATAAAAAAACCTTATTAAAGTAAAAAAAATAAATATAATACATCTTATAAGCATTAAAACCACTTAAAAAAGCGGACCACTTTTAACTTAACATACCGGCGTTATATAGCTGTTATATAAATACCCTTATAAAATACTTATATTATAATTATAAATAACTTTATAATTAAAGGTTATACGGACTTATAAATTATACGCTTACGTGTATAATTTAATTATAAATTTAAAACTGATTTTTTCTAACTTTTAAAAAGATATTTAAAGCATACATTATAAGAATATAAATTATAAGGATTATTTTAACGTACTTTTAAATATCTTTATAAATAAATCTTTTTAAAATATAAAAAAATCACTTTTAAATTCTTTATTTAATTATAAATCTAGCTATATATTTTATAGGTTTATATAACCTTTAATTATAAAGTTATTTATAATTATAATATAAGTATAATATAATAAAAATTTTACTATAAAAGTACGTTAAGGTTAAGTGGTTTAAATGCTTATAAAATGCGTTAGCTATAATTAAAAAAAATTAATAATAAAGTAAAAGTAATAAAAATAATAAAGTTAAATCATGTTATAAATAAACATAATAAAAAAAGTATTAAATATTATATGTTATATTAAATTAAAGTTAAAGCTTTAATAATAAGTGTTATATTATATAAAATTTATAAATAAAGAATTAAGAATAATAAAATTTATGTAGTAAATTTTATAAGCATAATATACACAGCCGTAATAGCTAATGTAATAGTTAATATAAGCATGCAGTGCTTATTATTACTGCTAGATTAATTATAAGTGTAATGGTTATTATAAGGCATAGCCTTATTAACCTTAATCCGTAATTTTAAAGTATTATATTTATTTTAAGCAATAGTTTTATTATTAAGTTTAATTATATTTAATTAAATTATAAATATATAAAAAAACATACTTATTATTAAAATAAATTAAATAAAAATAATATTTAAAAGTTTAAGTAAGCTTACATTATTTAAATTATATAAGCATATTATATTTATTACGCGTTATATTAAATTAAAGTTAAGGCTTTAATAATAAGTGTTATATTACATGGAATTTATAAGTAAGGAACTAAAAATAATAGAATTTACGCAGTAAATTCTATGGGCATAATATACACAGCCGTAGTGGCTAATGTAATGGTTAATGCAGGTATGTAATACTTATTACTAACTGCTAAATTAATTACAGATGCAGTGGCTATTATAAGGCGTAGCCCTACTAGCCCTAACCCATAACTATATTTAAATAATTTAAGTAATAAGTATTAATAAAAACGGTGTAAAAATAAAAAAGCTTAATATAAAAGTAGTAGTTTAAATCAATTTTAAGACAGTAAGCCCTGTGGGCGACCGTAGGTATCAACTCATGTCGTCCTTCACTTAACCTACTATGCTCGCTTTTCCTTTCATAATCGAGGTATCCTAGCAACACCATAATCGGCAAATGGGTTAGCTGTCCTCCTTGGACCCAAGGAGCCAATGCCAAGCCGCTTCTTGCAGGTTAAAGTCACTCTTGATACCGGTTTATCTGAGTAAATTCGTAACGACACTACTGGCGCCAAGAGCAGATGAAGACCGTTCATTGGATAGTGACAAGAAAACAGACCCACAAAGAGCCTTAGTGTAGAAAAAACACGCTGCTGATTCGTTAAGAAGTCTGGGGTAACTTTAGTGTCGTTACGAATTTACCAGATTATGCGGTAGTAAGTACTTGACACCATGCCAGATATCAATCGGCTTGCTAATGTCCCGCTATAAATAATAGTCTAGGCTAACTTAAGTTACCGTATATACCCTACAAGGTACCCTGGTTAGCGATTCTAATTCGGATCAGTTGCTTGACGACTTCCTTTTGTTCTTTCTCGAGTGCTGGCAAGACAGACTTGAAGGTGAAAGGCGAGATGAAAGCATAACACAGGATGATAGTCGCATGCCCTTGTTCCTCATTGTGACCCTCTAGCTCAGGAGAGGGACCTTCAATTGGATTCCTGCTACAAGCTAGGTTGGCGCGATAACTTGACGACCTGTGATACTACTGTACTGTATTGTATGTAGTACTGCTTTCCTTTGACGCTGGGTAGGTAGCTGCGATAGTCGTGAACCAACACACTTAGGCATTCTTGACTCATGGGTTATAGTCCAACGCTGTCCATTTCGATACCGCATTTCGACCTCGTCGTCCTTAGTCCTCGATTACCGCATCCTCCATCTTTTCCGGACCAACTTCACGTCCACGGCTACGGTCCCTTCGATATCCACGGTAGCGCCATTGTTCACCATACGACTCGCAGCCTAGGGCCCTGGTGCTAGACTTGCTTTGTGAGCATTTGGGACTGGCGTTCGTGTTATTGGAAAGGGCAGGCTAAACGTCGGCTACTTCGACATGTCCTTCTCTGTCCCGAAACATGCGCCCTCCTTCCAACATCCACAGAGGGTAATCGAGGATCACATTTGGGGCAGCACCGCCGTTGCACGTGGGCCGAACAGTAGGAACGCCCCCGGCGGAGGCATCTTCAGCGGCGTGCAAGACCGCCTTTTCGAGAACCGAAATGCCTTACCCATGTACAAGGATAAACCTTACGCATATCCGCCTTCCCACCGCCACCGGCCGCTCTGGAGGCGGAAGCGGTCCTTTGGCTTTGTGCTACTAGTCGTATCGCTTCTGTATTACTTCGGCGCTTTCCAGAAGCATCATGATACTGTTGTTTCCCGCTGGACTTGGCTCACCTCGTCATCCGAGTCCGGGAAGTCTGCGGATTGGCTAGGTCGCCGTCAGCGTGTAGTTGAGGCCTTTACTCTGAGCTTTGATGCCTACTCACGATACGCCTGGGGTTACGATGAGTTCCACCCAGTTTCCAAGAAAGGGAGACAGATGGCTCCCAAAGGCATGGGCTGGATCATAGTAGACTCGCTGGATACGATGATTCTGATGAACCTCACGTCCCGCGTTACTCATGCGAGGGAGTGGATATCTAATTCGTTGACATATGATCAAGATCAGGATGTGAGCACATTTGAAACTACCATCCGCATGCTCGGGGGTCTGTTATCTGCTCATTATCTCTCCAATGAATATCCGAATCTCGCCCCCATCGCCGACGACGATTCCGGCGCCCCTGGGGAAGATCTTTACCTCGAGAAAGCCAGAGATCTGGCTGATCGCCTTGTAGTAGCCTTTGATTCTCCTTCTGGTGTTCCTTACGCGAGCGTCAATGTCGGCAAACTTGAGAGCCTCCCCGCTCATGATAACGCCGGTGCCTCGTCTACTGCCGAGGCAACTACTCTACAACTGGAGTTCAAATATCTTGCGAAGCTGACAGGCGAGAAGGACTTCTGGGATAAGGCAGAGAAAGTTATGGAAGTCGTCGATAACAACGCTCCTAAGGGCGGACTCGTGCCTATCTTCATAAACCCCGTTAGTGGTGAATTCCATGGCGAAAACATTCGGTTAGGAAGTAGAGGGGATTCGTACTATGAGTACTTGATCAAGCAGTATCTCCAGACGAATAAGCAAGAATCTCTGTATCTTGATATGTGGGATGAGAGTCTCCAAGGGGTTCGTGATTATCTCGTCACTTATACCGAGCCGTCGCAGTTTACAATCATCGGCGAACGTCAGTCTGGTTTAAGTGGTCCATTGACGCCTAAGATGGATCACTTAGTCTGCTTTTATCCCGGAACTATTGCTCTCGCCGTGACAGGAGGGCTGACCGAAGCGGAGGCGAAGAAGAGTAAATCTTGGACAAAGAAGAATGAGGCTGATATGCAGCTAGCTAGAGAGCTGATGCAGACTTGCTGGGGCATGTATAAGTATATGGCGACAGGCTTAGCCGCCGAAATCACATATTTCAAGATTGCCGAACCGCCCTTGCCAGAGTCTGCTCCCCATCAGGCCCCGTCCGACTTCGACGATGATCCCGAGGCAGAGTGGCGCAAGGATTTCGATGTTCATTCGTTGGATGTTCACAACCTGCAAAGACCCGAGACGGTGGAGAGTCTATTCTACATGTGGAGAATCACGGGTGAGATCAAGTATCGCGAATGGGGCTGGGAAATGTTCAAATCATTCATGAACTACACGGCGGTCCCAGACGGTGGAGGTTTCTCCAGTCTTTCAGATGCCAACAAGATACCTCCTGTGACCCGCGACAACATGGAAAGCTTTTGGCTAGTGAGTAGTTTTGTCGTACCTGCTTCGCTCATATGGGAAATGATTCTAAAAATGATGGTTTACAGGCCGAAACACTGAAGTATTTCTATCTCCTTTTCTCGCCAAATGACTTACTTCCGCTGGACAAGATGGTTCTTAATACGGAGGCTCACCCCTTTCCACGATTCGATCTAAACGCAATACTCTCGACGGGATGGAAGCGGAAGCCAAAAACCGTGGAGACCACGGCAGCCTAACGATACAATTGGCTTTCTGAGCTGAGCCTTCATTTAGGACTTCAATTCGGTTTCCATAGCTGGCTTCTGTCTCCAACAATTCAGAGTTATTCACGCTATAGCTATAGACCATCTATAGCTAGATGATAGCAGCACTTCTCTAGCGGTTGTTTCCTGCCGTTTTGGTGATGTCTATAGTCGCACTCTGATTGCGTTTGTAAAAGACACAAGTGGAAAGAATCAGCATCGCAGATGATGCTCGAAGATGAGACGCGGATGAGAGAGAACGAAATGTATATACTATAGACGGCATTATGATCTGCTTTGGCATATATTGCGCGGGATGCATCGACGCATGGGAAAATTATAAGAAATGGATTTCGCTACATCTGATAAGTGAGTTATCGTCCTCGAATTCGTGCTCGGGTGCCACCTAAAGTCTAGCCATTTTACCTATCAGCCGCCAACATCCCAAAATGGAACAGCACATGCATCCAGACAAGACAGGTTTCCACAAAAGATACCGACGTCTTGGTGACGGCGCTACATGTCTCATGTCACTTGGATGTTGAGCTTACTATTTCCCCAAGAAAGGTACCTATGCCGCACTAAGTGGATGCAGTGTGATACCACTATCTGTCAGCTCCACACTCCAACATGCATGCTGAGCCTACTTAACACTCACCACCATCGCTAAGGTAACAACGGTCGATAACTATCATCTCAAAGCAGGTGAATGAGGGCCCAATACAGTCAATACAATAGTCCAACTATTATCTAATTTATATCGAGGATCATATATAACTTTCTGATTGATTTGGTTTGAGAGCAAGATAATAGAATAAAAAGCACACTTAAGAGTCGCATCCCACCTCTATATTACCCCCCCTCCTGCTATCCGTTCGCGCCGTCGCTCTGTTCCTTTCTTCTGCGATACGCGACACGACGAATTCCCGCCCCAGCGGCGGTTGCCGCTCTTCGACGTCAAATCGCCCACCATGCCGTCCTCTTATAGCAGCCGCGATATCGAGATGAATATGTTCCCCATCAAGGAGGACTCGCTGGCCCCCGCCAGTAGCTACACCATGCGAGAGCCCTTGTACGATGAGATCGCTCCGCCCAGCGCCTTCGGCCAATTCATCGACGGCTTCCGACGCGATCCAGCTCAGCGGATCACGCCGAAAGACCCCTTGAACGAGATACACGCCGCCGAAGCCGCCCAGCTTTACCGCCCAATCCTCGCCAGTCATCACTATGATTTACGGCTTGCTACTCTGCAGACTGCTCAGTCGCATCTTGCGCGGAAGTTAAAGGGTCGGCATCTGCAGATGATTGCGATAGGTGGCTCGATAGGAACGGGTCTGTTCGTCGCGTCCGGCCGTGCCCTCGAAAGCGGAGGTCCGGCCTCGGTGCTTCTGGCCTACTTCATCATCGGGACTATGTTATACTGCACCGTCCAGGCATTGGGCGAGCTTGCTGTCACGTTTCCCGTTGCCGGCTCGTTTTCCGCCTACTCGACCCGTTTCCTTCACCCCTCCTGGGGTTTTGCTATGGGTTGGAAGTACGTTTTTAAACCCGTTTCTTGGTGTTACTCAGTCACTAATCAGGTCACTATCTAGTTATGCCTTTCAATGGCTCATTGCGCTTCCTCTTGAAATCATATCTGCGTCTATTGTCACTACTTACTGGAACGATAGCCTGAATAAGGCGATTTTTGTTACCATATTTCTCTTTGCTATCGTCTCCATCAATTTATGTGGTGTCAAGGGCTATGGTGAGGCTGAGTTCATATTTGCTATCATCAAGGTTACTGCTGTCATTGGTTTCATGTGAGTATTCCCCCTATTCAATCAACAATATATCCGTTATCTAACCTTTATGTTTTCTGCAATACAGATTACTAGGCATTGTGCTCAATATTGGTGGTGCCCCTGGTGAGGGCTACATCGGAGGTCGCTATTGGCGAGATCCCGGTGCCCTTCATAACGGGTTCAAAGGCCTATGCAGTGTTTTTGTCACGGCTGCTTTCGCCTTTGCGGGCACTGAACTCGTCGGGCTCGCCGCCGCCGAAACCGCTAATCCGCGCAAGTCGCTCCCTACGGCTATCAAGCAGGTCTTTTGGCGCATCACGCTATTTTATGTAGTCGCGCTGACGCTGATCGGTCTCCTTGTGCCCTACAACGAGTCACGGCTCCTCCTGAACGAGGATATCCCGGCAATGGCATCACCTTTCGTCATCGCCATCGAGAACGCCGGGATCGATGTCCTTCCCTCGGTCATGAACGTGGTCATCCTCATTGCTGTGCTCTCTGTGGGAAATTCGTCCGTCTTTGGGTCTTCGCGCACGCTTGCAGCGTTGGCCGACCAGAACCAGGCGCCTCGGATTCTGTCCTACGTCGACCGCAAGGGACGGCCGTTGGTCGCCATCATGGTTTCCTCTTCGGTGGGATTCCTCGCGTACCTCGCCGATCTGGAGCAAGAAGGCGAGGTGCTCGACTGGCTCGTCGCCATCTCTGGTCTGTCCTCCATCTTCACATGGGCCTCGATCTGTCTAGCCCACATCCGATTCCGGCAGGCGTGGGCCGCCAAAGGCCACAAGGTCTCCTCGCTGGCCTTCCGATCGCAAGTCGGCGTGATTGGCTCTTGGCTGGGCCTCATCATCAATATACTCATCCTGATCGCCCAATTTTGGATCGGCGCGTGGCCCGTCGGGTATGATAAGAAGTCGCCGCGGGACCTGGCCAAGAGCTTCTTCCTCGTCTATCTCGCGGCGCCCATCGTCGTCATATTCTTCCTGGGACACTACTTCTGGCACAAGACGTCGTTCATCCGCGTTGCGGACATGGATGTGGACACGGGCCGCCGCGACTTCAATCTGCCTATCCTGATTGCCCAGGAGAGGGAGGAGAGAAAGAGCTGGCCTACGTGGAAAAAGGTGTATAAATATCTGTGTTAGGGCTCCTGAGAGAAGAGTCTGCTTTTTATTATTTAGAGTGTGACATATCTTTGTCATTTTGAGGACTTTTTAGATATGCTTTTGTTTATGATTTACGGGTTTTGTTTCGTCATATGATGTATATGCGGGAAGATAGCGAAGATACCAAGGGAACCGAGTTTCGGGGCAGAGGAAGGGATATTTTGGAAAGGCGTTGAGAGCGTGTAGTCTTGCTTTGTTTTTTGGTAGAGTAGAGAGTTGGAGCAGATAGATCATGGGACGTGTAGAAGAGATAATACAATGTCCCTTTATACAAGATAATCTGTTTAGTTATCAAGTTTATTTAGGTACTATTAGGGTCCTATTTTTCATAATCTGTTTAAAGTTTATTTGCCATTATTCAAGCATTTTGATCGAGCGAAGTGTGAATATCAGATAGTAATTACTACCTTACCCCAGTATGCATGATTAATGAAGATAAAGACCGTGATATGACATAGAGAGAAACAAGATCGTGAGTATTTACTACTTTTGTTCTTTTTGAATTCCCACTCCTAGAACTAGACAGACAGTACGATACATATATGCCAATTCTTACAATATTGGACAACAGAGCTACTGCCTATCTCGAAGCCATGAAAAATAAACAAGGCAGCTTTGCAGTTCCAGGATGGGATGATATACATAGAAAAGAAGGTTCATTGTACAATCCGGCCAAAAGAAAATCCCGCGGTGTGCGTCACCTATCTTATTTTGTTCGACACTCCAAGCGTGCGTCCAATTGGAGCAAACCCTGCCCCCCCCTATTTTGTACATACTCCGGTCAAACGACATGATGAACTCCTTTATAGTAGCCACGAGTCGCATGGCAATCAGGCTGAGGCCCATAATGATTAACCTGGACAAGAAGGGGAAAAGACTGGTATTGTCGAGGCCCCGTCTTCATGAGTCGTATAGTAGCGTAACTGGTCATTATAAGGAAACAAGCAGCAGATAGCACATCTGCTGATGCCTTCCAAGTGCTCATTCAGCGCATCAAGGAATCCTGGGTAGCCTAGAAATCCCAATTAAAGCTACTGGACTTGGCGGCAGCAGGTTTTCTCCCAGGGGCACGCTTAGTTTGCGTGTCATCCTCATCACTGAAAAGCCAGTTTCGGCTAGAACCTTTGCCACCACCCATTCCATCGCCCCCAATGGAGATGCCACGGTCGTCGTTCACCTTCGAACCATTCCTGGTAGCCGCTGGCTTGTTCTCCTTCTGTACGGGGGATTCATCATAGGCAGCCCAGTTGGCTTCCATCATCTTGACAGCCTTCTTGCGATCGTCGCTTACGGTGGCTTTCGCCTTGTCAGGTGATGGATTATCAGTCATGGCCCAGTGCGCATCGAAATCTCGGCCACGGTCCTTCAGGTTAGTAATAGTTCCAAGTGGCTGCGCTCCTTCAGCTGACGTAGCCGCTTTAGGTTCTTCATCGTATAAATTGTTTTGGTACAGGCCCAATCCATTATTATGGGTGCTACCACGAGGACGTACAGGACGATTATCAATCGGCGCATCTCCGTCATCCACAAACTCAAAATGCGCTTCAGCATCGCGACGAGCTTTTCCCTGTTGCGGTATCTGTGAAGTCTCGCTAGGCTCTGAGTCCCACTGGTGAGCTTCCTGATGGCGAAGAACTTTGGTTGGCTTGACCTTGGCGGGGGTATTGAAGTCATCAAAGGACCACTGGCTATCGCGCTTGGACTTCCGCGGAGTTGGCTCTGGCAGCGGGGCGATCTGGTCCTGGGGATCAGACCCGTCTGCAAATTCGAAGTGGCTATATTTCGTCGGGTGTGGTCGGTAGAAGCGATCTGGGGATTTGACATCTTCAAGTGAATCGTTCTGATCCTCGGCTTCGTCCACTTCAAACAAACGACTGGGCTGGAAATTTTTGCCTGCGCCAAGCTTGGGCGCGATCGACTGGTCACGAGCTGTCTCTGCGGACTCGGAGCCATTAACTGGCTCATCTCCCAGGATCTCGACGAAGTCGCGTTGTCGTGGCCGAGGGCCCCCCCGAGGTGCAACAGCCTTATTAGGGGACATGGACCGCTGTCGTCCAGCACTAGGCGAAGGAGGAGCATCGTCAGGTTCATCGCCCAGAATCTCAGTAAAGTCGCGCTGTCGTGGTCGAGCTCCACCTCTAGGGGAGATGACGGACGCCAGGGTCCTTTCCTGCTCCTCCCGCGACTCGAATAGAGAAAGAGAAGCGTGGGGGTCCCGTGTAGCGTTAGTCGACTTGGAGCGATTTGGAACCGTCGTAGACCCTTGTGAAGTAGAGGCGCTTATGCCAGCGGCAGACTTGACGCAGCTTTCAATCATCTTAATCTGATCCTTGCTGTCGCGGATGGGCCAATTGCGACCCGTCTTACCGATGATGTCGAGTTGTTTCAGTAGGGCACCCTGGTCCCAGCTCTGACGAATGTTTAGGATTTTGCCATCGCTGTCAAAGGTAACTATATGCATCTGGAAACAAGGCGCGAAGTTAGCAATTTGGGCATCGCTGGCGCAAAGGACAAGGAAGACTCACGATGGGGATATAGACAGTGCGATCAGCGAGGAAGTTATCGTCAAGCGCCGGTAAGTAAGAAGCGCCTGAGGTGAGGAACTCAATGCCCGTCTCGATCTCAGCAGCGATAGCATTGTCACCGTGAACAAGAGAGAGGACGTTCTCCTTCTTCTTATTGATCTGCTTTCGCAAGTTGTTGAGGTGTTGAAGGATGTCGGAAGCGCCTCTAAAGGACGTAGTAGTGGTGATGTAGTTCAGCGTCGCGTTCTCAGCCAGCCGGGAGGAGCTGGGAGCAGCGAGAAACTGCTGATATGCGGCTGCCAAAGCCATGATGGAGGCTTAGACAGCAATCGGTCGACGCGAGCAAAGGCGATACCCGGAGATGACTTAGACGATGGGCTCCAGAAGACAAGCAACCGAAAAAAACCAAAGTGCTGAACAATGGTTTGTATTATTTACAGGCGCAAAACGAGGCGAGATTAGACTACTTCAGAAGAGAAAGTAACGGAGAGTTGTTTACAGTCCAATCACGCAGTCACTCGGACCCTGCTATCACAGAGGATGGAAGGAGAGAGATGGGAACGCGATAATAGAGGGGAGATATAAGCCGAAGTAAACAAAGAGGAGGAGGAAGCGCACGACCAAATACAGGAGCAGCACTGACAGAAGGAGCGAAACTTGGATATTATGGCAAGTCAGTACTTGCAGTAGTCTACACTACCTACACTACCGACAGTACTACTGAGTACTGAGTATTAATCTGCAGTGGTGACTTCTGCCCAGGTGGTGAGCATCAGGACCGCCTGCCCCACTACGCTACTGCGCTGCTTCATGCGCGTCACAGGGATCTAAGATATCTAACTGTCACTAGGCTACCAGAATGGCATCTCTACTGGGGTTGATAATGCGGGCCTGGGGCTTACTCCGTTCCTTCGGTACCTCTTCAACATGGCAGACAACTGCAGGTACACAGCCTACCTCTTCTGCTATCCTACCTAATACCGTAACCTACTGCACATACGTAACACATCTGTATAGAATATCTAACGTATCCTGTAAGGGGCCTTTCTCCGACACGCATTTAGCCTTTAATTAAGTCAGATCTGACCGAACTACGTAGCAACCCTACCTACATACATACTCACCTACGAGCATAAGGTCGAAGCAACCTCAGCAGACCGTTAGTCTGAACGGTAATCTAAGCAAAACCCCAGATAACTCTATAGCACTAACGAGCACAGTGGTCTATTAACACATATAATACTGTCTCTTGCTTCTTTAAACTTACCGTAGGAGGAACAGCTGTCTCAAATAGGCAGGCTGGAGGATGGGTGTTTCACCATTGCGGGTAGATTTACAAGGAATGGTGTCCAGCTTCAGTTTCATTGCGCACCACAGGGTGTAAGCACTATAGGCTCAAAGTAGATGCCCTCGTATGAAATAAGGCGTCATCATAATACATCTACCTCGATGTTCATGTACAAACTGGATGAGAAACTACCTTGATATATAAATATACCTAAGAAATAATTGTATGTATATTAGCAAAGATTTTAGAATCATCCGTATCGAAATGATGAGGTGCCAAACAGTTTTTAACCAGGTACCCAGTAGAAACCCGTATTAGCATTAAATGTACGGATAGGCCAAGGTTCAAATATTCTTTCTACGTCTAACTTATAACTAATACCTAAGCTGTCTCAATTACACAGATGAATCTACTTATAAGACAGATCTTACATGCGTGCCTTGATACATCCCTTAGGTAAGGTAGGCTGGCCACAACTTGAAATACTCCAATAACAATGTATCCATTTATAGAGTATATTCGCATTGCGGTGCCTATACAGGAACCGCGGCTAAGCCGTAGGTACCGACAAACCCGGAACTGGGAGATCCAATGAACATTGAATGAATGTGTCGGCCTGATACCAAAAAGGCACCAAAAGCTACGGCAGGTACGCACCTAACGACCAGGATAAGGGCGTAGTGTGCATGCAATACTGGTGCAATCCCTAGCCGGATTCTGTTATCAGTGACGCGGCGCAGAGCTGAAGGCGCCTATCGTGCCAGCGTGTTGATCTTCATCAGCCTCTTCATCTTCGCCGTCGCCGTCCTCACCAAAATTTAGGAAATCAATCGACAACATCTACACGCCATCCGCAGTGCTCGCCAGGCATTGTCCTCGACCAATTCTTTGCCTAACCCGTACTTCAGCTGAACACCCGCATCAGTGCCATCTATCCCATATGCCAGCAGCCCAGGTACCTCCGATAAGAGCTGTTTCCTGGTTGTCGTCGTCATCATTGTCAACATCAAACATCATCGTCTTCTCCCCGCTATAGTCCAGCTGTCCGCCATCCTACTCATCGACTGGTCTTGCTATGCTTGCTCCGTCTCCCCCGCTTACATTCGTAGCACCATGAGGTCGTCCAGATCTATGGGTGCAGCCGCCTCGGCGTGGTGGTTCACCCTCCTCCTCGCCACCTTACTCTCGACCGTATACGCAAAGGACGAGCCCACTATCGCCGTCAAGAAGTTCGAGAGCCTTCCGACCTCCCCCCACTACTTCCCAGGCTCTAATGTTCTCCTGATTCAAGAGGCCGGGACTCCTCGCACCGTTTGGCGATCCACCGATGGTGGTGTCACATGGGATAAGGCCAAAGGCATCGACCACGAGAAGGGTGTTGCTATTGTTATGCACAAGTATGACCCAAATCGCGCATACGTGCTGACGCTCGGGAACGTACACTGGAAGACGGCAGACAAAGGAGAAACATGGGAGGAATTCAACACCAATGCCTACACCAGCGACTTTGACTATACTATCGGTAACTGGATGGTATTCCACGCCGATGACCCGGACAAGATCTTGTTTACCGGGATGGAATGTGAGGGCTTCTTCTGCGAAGAAGTCACCATGTATACAACCGACGGCTTTAAGAAGAAGGCACAGTTGCTCCGCAGGCAGACACAGGGCTGCTGGTGGGCCAAGTCATCTCCGATTTTCACTACAGGCGATTCCGAACTCGATGCCACTCGAACGCTATGCATCGTGAGATCAGGCATGTTCTCGCCCTCGGACGAGAACCGTCTCTATATGTCAGATAACTATTTTAAGGCTCTTGACGGTGGCGATGCGCTTGATGAAAAGGAGCCCAATCTGAACAGCAATGGACCGGTCCAAGGCATCCTTAATATCGTCGAAGTAAAGAAATACTTGCTAGCAGCTACAACTTCCCCTAAAAGTTCTGAAATGGCCCTTTTTGTAACTGATGATACCAAAGTATGGCATCGCGCCATCTTCCCGCAAGATCACCCTCTTGTTGAGTCTGGGTATACTGTTCTGGAAAGCACCAATTACAGCATTCAGATCGATGTTCGCTCGAACAAGCGCACATCAGCACCCATGGGTACATTGCTCACCAGCAACTCCAACGGTACTTACTTCACCAGGAATATCGAGCATACAAACCGTGACCAGAAGGGAGCTGTCGATTTCGAGAAGGTCACTAAAATCCAGGGTATCTTCCTGGTCAACCGAGTTGACAACTGGGAAGAGGTTGAAAAAAAGGAGGCTTCGAAGAAAATAAAGACATCCATCTCTTTTGACGATGGTAGAACATTTGCAGCAGTCAAAGCGGACGATGACGAGATTCACCTCCACTCGGTCACAGAAGTAAACAATATCGGACCGATCTTTTCGAGCCCGGCTCCTGGCCTAGTGATGGGCAACGGCAATCGTGGCAAATCTCTGAAAGATTATTGGGAGTCCAATCTATATATCTCTGACGATGCTGGGGAGACCTGGACCGAGGGACCTAAGGGCCCGCACAAATATGAATTTGGTGACCAGGGATCTATCCTCTTGGCCGTCGGGGATAGTAAGGAAGCAGACGTAAAGGAGATCAAGTACTCGTTAGATCATGGCAAAAAGTGGAAAACGATGAAGTTACCCGACGATCTCAGTATCCGCCCTTTGACTCTCACAACAACGACAGACTCCACCAGTCTAAAATTCGTACTTGTTGCTAAGACAGGCTCCAAAGAGTCGCCTAGCTATCATGTAGTGTCTATTGATTTCGATGGTCTACACGAAGATACATGCAAGGAAAGCGATATGGAAGAGTGGTCCGCCCGAAAAGATGTCGACGGTAACCCTACTTGTGTGATGGGGCATATACAGAAGTTCCATCGGCGTAAGAAGGATGCGAAATGTTTCATCAAAAAAGAATTTAAAGAGCCAGTGGCAGAGACACCTCGTTGCGATTGTACGATTGCGGATTTCGAGTGCGATTTCAATTTTATTCCAGATGGCGATGAATGCAAACTCCAAGGTTCGGTCATCACTCCTAAGGATGCTTGTGAAACGGATGACCCTAACGAAACGTTCATGGGCTCATCTGGCTGGCGGCTTATTCCAGGAAACGACTGTAAGCGTACAGACGGTGATCAAAAAGACAAAAAGAAGGAGTGGAAATGTTCTGATGCCAACTCACGTCCGAGCAACAGCAGTGGCGAGATTAGTGTGGCTTACACACCATTTAACGGAGGGTTTGAGCGGTTCGAAAAGCATTATCTCGAACGCGGCGAGCTCAGTAGTTATGATGACGAGACAATCATCGCACGGCCTGAAAAGCTTGATGGCAACGGTGATATATTCATTACGCACGACCATGGCAAAACGTGGTCTACACCAAAGCAACTCAAGGACAAAGATATTTATGCTATCGTCACCCACGCCTATGTCAAGGATATGGCCTTTTTCCTTACCATGAAACGTGAAGTATACTATACGACTGATCGAGGCAGAAGCATTGATTCATTTAAAGTGCCAGATCCACTAGATCGACTAGGCCTCTCTCCACTCTCATTTCACCCAGATCACCCCGAGTGGCTCATATGGCGTGGCCAGAAATGTACTGGCGACAAATGCTATCTTGAGGCTTCGATTTCAACCGATCGCGGCGATAACTGGCATACCCTTAAGCGCTATGTAGACCGGTGTGAGTTTACAGGCTCTAAGGCGTATAGTTTTCGCAACCAGTCACAAATTGTGTGCTCTGCTAGAGCACATGAAAACAACGATGGTGATGATAACTCGCTACAGCTGCTATATACAGATGAATATTCAAAATACGATTTTACGGTCGCTCTGAAGCACATCACAAATTTTGCTACCATGGCCGAGTTCATTGTAGTAGCAACTGAAAATCAAACAGAGGGCACACTAAGTGCTCAAGCCAGTCTGGATGGAAAGACTTATGCCCCCGCACACTTCCCACTCAACTTTCAGGTTCCTCGTCAAAACGCATACACCGTTCTTGAGAGTTCTACTCATGCCGTCAATCTTTTCGTTGCTACCGAAACCGAGAAGAGCCGCCGGTATGGCTCAATCCTTAAAAGCAACTCTAACGGCACCTCGTATGTCATGAGCATCTCTGGTGTCAATGCTGACGACGAGTGGTATGTTGATTTTGAGAAGATGCTGGGATTAGAGGGGGTAGTGCTCGTGAACACAGTAGCCAATCAAGACAGCGACTCGGAGCCGAAAAATCTTCAAACTAGGATCAGTCACAATGATGGAGCTCAATGGTCTTTTCTACCCCCTCCTCAGAAAGATGCTGAAGGCAAGCCATACTCTTGTTCCAGCCGGGAAGGTGACCCATATTGTGCGCTCCATATTCATGGTTATACTGAGCGAGCAGATCGTAGAAAAACATACTCTTCAGAGTCCGCTATTGGGCTGATGTTCGGCATTGGAAACGTAGGTCCCGTTCTTGGTAACGCAAAAGATGCCGATACTTTCATGACGCAAGATGCTGGCTTGACATGGAAAGAGGTTAAAAAGGGCAGTTGGACATGGTCATTCGGGGATCAAGGCTCGATCGTTGTTCTCGCCCAAAGAAACACAAAAACTAAATCGGTCTCTTATTCGCTTGACCGTGGTGAATCGTGGCAAGACAAGGAATTCTATGACTCTGATGTTATCATCACTGACATCACCACACTACGATCTGGATCTTCTCGAAATTTCATCCTCTGGGGTTACAAGGGCAAAGAGCTATTCACAGTTAACCTCGACTTCTCTGGCTTGACGGAGAAACCATGCGTACACGATGAGAACGACTCGGACAAGTCTGATTATGAGTTGTGGTCTCCAGAGCATCCATTGCAACCCAATCGTTGTCTATTCGGCCACAAGAACTGGTATTTGCGGAAGAAGAAGGATAGGACATGCTACAATGACCGAAAACTTCAGCAGGTGTACAAATACGAGACTTGCGAGTGCACGCGACAGGACTATGAATGGTAAGCCAGTCGAATTCGACTTGCCTCCCCCCCAAGAAGTAACATGAACTAATACACTTTGCAGTGATTATAATTACGAGCTAGACTCCCATAATTATTGCACTCTTGTCGATGGCCTTCGTCCTAAAGATCCTTTACAAATGTGTAGAGATGATCCGGAAGCGATCGAGTATCATGAGCCTACGGGTCTCCGTCGCATTCCTTTAACGACTTGCAAAGGTGGTAGCTTCGATCCAGACAATGTCTTCAAAGTCCATCCTTGTCCGGGTCATGAGGAAGAGTTCGAGGAGAAACACGGCGTATCGGGCGTTGCCATTTTCTTTGCTGTGGTTGTTCCCATCGCCTTCGCAGCGCTCGTGGGCTGGTGGGTCTACAATAATTGGCAAGGCAAATTTGGCCAGATTCGTTTGGGCGAGCAGAGCAGTCTTGACAACGACTCACCCTGGATCAAGTATCCTGTCATTGCCGTCTCAGCCGTCGTAGCCGTCATTGGCGCCTTACCCTTGGTAGCCTCTAGTGTCTGGCGGACTGTAAGTTCCGCATTCAAGAAACTAAGCCGCAGAGGAGATGGTAGTGGCCGTTACAGCTGGCTACCATCAGGCGGCCCCCGGAGATTTACTACGAGAGATAGCTTCGCCCGTGGGAGAGGCGACTACGCCATTGTCGATGAGGATGAGGGTGAGCTTCTAGGCGAGGACAGCGATGATGAGGTCTAATGAAACAACTAATGGAAGAGCCCACTGTATCGGGCCTAGGGCTTGGTTGCAATCTTGTGTTTGGACAAAATAGGGAACATTGAAGCTGTGCCGACACAGGTAGCGAGTCCGCCCCTCCGTTCTGTGCTGGGGGTAGGCTCGGCACATTCTGCCCATTATGAGAAGATTTGTATGTGGATGTTTTGTAGCAAAGGCGTCGATTGGGGAAACTTGGGTCAGAATTTTTAGGTTAGATGTACATTGAAAAACACTTATTATATAACTCTGTTAGACTCAACTCGCTGCCATGTCTCTAGATAATGTTCTCTCTATCTGTCTTATATTGGTGAGTGCCCAGTCACCATGCAATCACACAGATAAAAGTTTGTATTTGCATGATTGCCGTTGCCCAGAAAAAAAGAGATTTTGATAACCAACCAGCAGCATACTCATTAAATAGATTAAGAATATAAATGCTTAATTTTTTTTTTCTCTGAATTGAAAATACGGGCCATCCGGTTACAACAGCACCAGTCCTATTATATGATTGTAAACTCGAGACTAGTATCCAACCAAGCCCTCTCTTCCCATAGCCGACAGTACTTAAGTCATCGCGGGCAGAGAAACAAGAAGGGAAAAACCAACTAGTCGAAAACAGAAGTATTTTTCTCTCCCGTCTTATTAGGTAAGCGATAGCCTTCCCGCCACTACGTCAGTAGTTGAAATCTAGGGGTTAGAAAGAATGCTGGTATCTATTTAATTGAATCGCATTTCTTATGGCTAAATCGTCAACAACGCGTCAAGCGCGGATGGAATGAGGGAGTCTGTCTCACCAGGCGATCAGGGAAGCGGGAAGAACCGCCACCTCAATCGGAGACGTCATCCCGTGTATATGATTCAAAAGACGGGATGGTTAAAGAGGGAAGGGGGGGTATATCAATACATATGCGTCTACCTCGAAGTGACCCCTTATCTACCTATACCTAACAGTACAAAGGCGAAGGATCTAAGCACTACCAAGTTAGACTATCCAAGATGCTTGCATACAGCACCTAACATCCCTACTAATCTATCTTTTCCCCCAATTGCTATGCTACCTATGGGGCTGTAGGTTTTGTGCCAGGATTTGGAAGGGAAGTTGAATATTCAAGATTAATCAACCGACTTCCATCGATAATGAGCACACAGCAGGCATAGGAATGAAGGAAAGCAAAAATTGAGCTATATTATATAGATGATGAGAGTCACTTTCTGAAGCCACGAGCCATGCCACGAGAGAAATAGCTAGGAAGGCAATTATATGCTTCAATAGTGCCACAGAGGTTTATGATGTATGACCATCAAGGCTGCATTTGTAAAATCAATATAGCCACACCAACCCAATGAATTTTATGCCAAATCAGAGCCAATGTCAGCTACCTCCCAACTCCACGCCATGATGAAATTCGCTCGATTTCCCGAACGCCAGATGAAATGGCTTCCGCATCCTTTCGCCAGTTTACGCACGCAAAAACATACTTAAAGGAGAGATATAGTAAGGAAAGCTAAACATGTTACTCCTTGGGTATAGTACAAAAAAACAAACGAGCAATTGCTCTATAGCGGTGGTATATGTCGGGAAAGCTGCAGACGTCATATGTAGACGAAGTGTATCTGCGTGTGTGGAAACCCCATCATCCACTGGGACGAGATTTGAATAAGATCAGCCAGTCTGGCTAGTTTCGACGTACTCGGTTCCAGAAACGCTTGACCACACCTTCCGACGATGAGCTCAATTCCTTATCAATATCGGCAAATATCTGATTCATATTATCCTTCGCGGTGTCTTTAATTGGGTCTGGCACGGGTGAATCAACTCGAAAAGGCCGTGATAGAGGCCTTGATTGCGAAAAACAATTCGGTTGAGACGGCCAGCCGTATTGTTCCTCTTCGCGAGATCGTAGGTCAGGCCGCGTCAAGGTCATTCGTAATGTCATTTCACGAGAAGCAGTAAAGCCTTGTCCATGACCTGCAGAGAAATCTGATGCAAAAGCATCGCTATGGCTTGGAAGGTTGAAAGGCTTGATGCCATGTGGTTGATTCTCTGGAGTATGAGGTGTCCTAGGAGACTCGGAGTCAGGAATCGAAGTCTCTTGGCTATAAATAGAAGAGTTGTCGTCGGCGAGAAATGTCTTTAATTTCTCCGAAGATGCCATGAAAAGCCCTCGCGAGAAGCTTCTGCTCCGTCGCGGCAAGGCCCCTGATAGCATGGCCGAATGGACATTGTTGGCAGGAAACCCAAACTCCAGTGCCTCATCGAATTTCTGAGGCGAAGCTAAATAAGCGCGAAGTTTATGGCGTGCATCTGGGTCCTGGTAATGGGCCGCATCAATTGACGTAACGGATGGCTGTGGACCGTGCTTCGGGGTAATAAGAGAAAGAGCTCGAGATTTCCGACGCGAATGAGCCGGCATGGGGGTTTGCTCTGCAAAAGATGAGTCTTTAGTGCCTGGACGACTGGAGGAACGGCCAAAGGACAGCTTGTTGACGGAAAGGCGACGGCGGAACAAGGATGGCGGACCTGTGGTAGTCACGGGTCTCGGCTTCAGGTCGGCGTGGTAATCGTCCAGCGTAAGGCGAAGATCGAGGTCGTCGTCCTCATCCAACCAGCTAAAATTATCAAAGAGAACATGGTGAGGTGGTTCGTGATAGACAGTCGTCTGGTTGTCAACGGTTGCTAACGATTCCACACCCATCCTGCCGGCCAGTGGGGGAGTTGTCCAACGTCCGATAATATTTACAGTTTTGTTGACGACATCCAGGTTGAGGAGGTTTCCCTAGGGAAATGACGAGAGCGTCAGATTTTTTTGGTGTATCGCTGGTGGGAAGGCAGCAGATAGTTGGCCGACAACAAAGGTTAACACCCTCGTGTCTTGGTGCCGTTGTACGATGTGGTGTGGTGGGCTGCAATACTTAGAGAGGTGGGTGTTGCTGTCTTTTGTCTTTGTCCCTTCGTCTTCGTCTTTGATATACTCCACATGCAGATCCCTGGACTAGGATGCCAACGCAGGAACGCCGAGAATTATTGCGGGAGAATGCCAGCCAGGTGTCGAATGGGCAAAACTACCTAGGTATTTTGCCGAGGTGGACAAGGGACAGTATTGATATTGGGGCAGAAAGGGGGAGTGACAAAAGGGGAGGGTAGAAATTTGGCTGGCAAGGAAAAGTTAATTAAGCTAGAGAAACTGCTTTGTTCTTGGTGTCCTGTCACAATAGCACAACCCATCGGGCACGCACGCATGCACGTCAGAAATAATAAAGCTACGGTAGGTACGTAATGGTGTAGGTGCAGCTGCAGTTGCAGTTGTAGTACTAGGTATGTAGGTATGTAGGTAGTTGCAGTTGACAAGCCGATAAATCGGAAAGAGCCACGAACGGGATGTGATCAAATTCTGACGATAATGCAAGACAGGGAAGGTATACTACGTAGTAGCCAGCTCAGTGTGCTTTCAGTCACGGTCGCATGCCGGGGCGTGCACATTATTGGCTATTGGGCAACCATTATCTGTGCTTGTTCTCGTGCCGCACCCCCAAAATGCAGGAACGACCACCCATTCGAGACAGACAGACACGTCTGGACTTATCATGCTGCCTTTTCAACTTTCTATGCATGCGGAGGCATGCAGTACAACCTATCACCAGACTAGTCGCGGTGCTATCAACCACCACTATACCGAAAACAATATTACCCCTTGACTTATACCTTGCACCAACTTGGTATAAAGTAGGTATGACCTATCCAGTTATACGTACAGTGTCCAGTCTACCTAGTCACTCACTTACCGCTCATTGTAAGTCAGTACGTGCCTATAAGTCTACGCGATTTTTTATATTTTAGTTACCTAATAAATACACGTATGGCACATGCCCCCTATAGACTTGATTATCATACTGTACAGTATGTTAGCAATGACGCTCTGTCGCATTGCAACCTAGCGTAGCCAGAGCAAGTTGTAGTCTGGTCCTTCTAGAAGCTGTTTTGGTACCACTCGTAAGATAGATTGTTCGTCCGATTCTCTCTAACCCAGTACACATGGTTTTGCAGGGATGACAAAAAGAGGAAGACGTGCTGTGATGGGTGTACAAGAAGCCAATGATCGTGTTGAAGATCCTGCGTACTACTGTAAGTAGCTTCACTACTAACCGCCGCTACGGGCAGTTTGCGGAGAACAATTAACTCGTTTGATTTCCAAAAGCATCTGTATTACGCATGTTGGGAGGCTGCACTAGTCGCAAATGGCAAAAGCTAACGGTAATATGCTCTCTAACAGGAATAGTCTAGCCATTTCGGATAATCTACTGTACCCCTGACTTGACCCTTAGACTAAGTAGTCCATGGCTGGACTAGCTTATATAGGTATTTCTCTCACCATGTCGAGCATGTCAGCGTCACATCCGCCCCTGGCTGTTAACGAGCCCTGGACTGTCACATAGGTACCTACTCCACGAACCATTGGGTGTGGTGCTGGTTACCTGAGTGATGGGTTGGGAAGGAAGATCCGCGCCGTGAATATATTCATAAATGAGCTTGTTAAGACAGCACATGGTTTAGGCGAAGTGACGGTACCAAGCATCACCCTTCGCACGTTCGCTTTTCCACAGTTAATCTGTCCAGTATATACTACGTACAGTGGTGGACAGGTGAGTGGATGATGGCGTGTGAAAAAAGTCCCCCAAGTGCCTTGATATTCGCGGCTGGCGTGGGATTGACAACTTGCAGCCATGATCCATGATCCCAGCTAGTCCGGATTTCATTACTTACAGCTATTAGTTAGACGGCCTCGACTAACACCAACCTACCTATGTACGGTATCTGCCGTAATACTACAAGTATGAATTCTATGACACTGCCTAGTGGTCGTATACGATCAAGCTGCCTAAGTCAAGGCTGTATGATGGCAGAGCAACAACAATAGGCCAAGTTGAGGGGGACATTTCGTATACTACTTGCAGCCAATGTGTGTACGGGTCCTCAACCCCCACCTCACGGGCTGCAATATCCTAGAACTCTATTGCCTGAATACCCTGGCCCGCGGGCGACGATGGCAATAGACCTGCAAGCACTACAGTATGTATGTTACGTTCGGTTAGCTCTTGGAATTTTTGTAGTTGTTGATGATGATATCGAGATGTCGATCAAATGTCTATCTTCCTCGTCGATCCCTGCAAATCCCAATTCTCTCAGCCTCGCAATCTCGCGGTCTCCGTGATTCTGTCCGTGACTGTTATCTTACTTTTCATGACCCAAGCGTCTTATAATACTCTAGAATAATCCGGCGCACGCCACTTGACTATAAAGTAGTACAGCAGGCTATGAGAAGCCCAGCCAGTTCTACCAGGGAGTAAGGCCGACACAATATAGAGATTATACTAAAATCCAATTATTCTCATTGGGGTTTTGTAGACTAAGACGCATCTTGTAATTTCCGTTGGTTTATCAAGCCCGAACAGGACTAGCCAGGACTATTTGAATTGATTGACTGGCTCGAAGCGCATCCAGAATGAGGGCCCTGCACGAAATGCCTCAACCCATAAAGGTCCGGCTTCAAGACCGGCATTGAGGCTGAAAATAGCCGTAAACTAGCTTTATGCTAGATCCGTGGTTTGTGTAGCCAATTTGTAGATTTTCACGATTGTATGATACGCACTACTAAACGTTGGACATGCAAAAAAAATTGCGACCAGATTTAATGATGTTGATAAATGAATGACAATGTAAAGATCGCTTATGGACGCTCATGAGACGCGTCGGGACTGAGTGAAGCTGAAACGGTCGTGGCTTTTGAGATCGTCATGGGGCGCCGCACTTCCGTAAAAAGCAAACCGCAAGTATAAGATGAAAGCGAAGGCCGTAATTTGAATGAGAACCCAAACATCAACCACAGCAGGTAAAGAAATGAAAAGAAAGAGAGAAGTAATTCCTGTGCGTCCCAATGTTCTCCCAAGTACAACATAAAATATCATTCACGAAGACAGGAGCCGGAACCTGCCTTCTCAACCCCGTCAACGTCACTGTCCGCCTCGAAACAGTTCCAGCCCGGCTTCTTATAAAGCAGATTTTGGCGGGTCATAGTATTTGTATATCTTTCCTGCTTTCCCCCTAGCTGTGAGGGCTGGTGATCGGAAGGTCGACACGCCTGTGTCTCGGTCGTAGGAATCGAAGCTGCAAGCTAGCCGCTTGCCACCACCCCCTGGGAGGTCAACGACGATGTTCGGCACTACCGGGGAATGAATTAATCAGAGTGCCTTCTAAGTAGTCTGAAATACAGAGAGATTTGCGGTCGAGGAAAACTTAACGTGTTACGTGTCTCTCCTTGAGCATACTCGGTAATGGGAACAGGTATAATAAATATGACATACTATAGAAGCCGCTGATGGAACCTCGGAGTTGCGATTCCATGTCGAGACCTGTCTGAAGTGGCGTTCGAAGATGTTCGACTTTGGGAACCATATCACATAGATAGATGTAATACTACTCGAGTGGTGATGTTGTTAGGGGGCATTTCCTTGAGTAGGTGTTGCTTAGGACCACTTACAGGCTGAACATGCATATGAGCTAGCTTCTGGATCAAAGACGACATGGTGGCGACGTTGTCGTTTATCCCACGAAGTAGGACCGACTGGTTGCGAATCGTGACACCAGCTTCAAACAACTTACGACTAGCTTTCTCCGTGATCCAAGAAATCTCATTAGGATGATTGAAGTGCGTATGTAAAGCAAAGTCTACGACGCTCAAAATTAGCAGCTTCCAGCAGATCAAGCGAAAGCGTCACAGTTAGAAAGCACGCTAGAAAACTCTGACAGATGTGGCACGGGACAATTGTTCTCATGTACGCTTTACCTACGTTTGCCAGCTCTTCTCGCCTTGTCTGAAACTCGCAGGAGTGCTTCCACCCAAGGGTCGCTGGTATCAAGGAATCGATTGGGAGAAACCGCTAGGCCTTTCGTGGCAAATCGAAACCGCTCAATATTCTTCATTTTGATGAGGCTATCTCCAATCCAATCGAGTATACTACCCAAACTCAAACATTAGTATTTTTTTCTTTGAATAGTAGGTACCCCAGCGAATCTGAGTTTTTTCTCGAGGGGGGTTATAATGACGCCCCGAGAGGAATCAAAGCTCCCCGGATTTCAAGTACCTACTGATGGGGGATATAATAAGCGTCGCCGCCAGAGACGACGATGTCTTTGAGATCATCCCGGCTTTCCATGTAGGCAAATGCCTTCTTAAGCCGCTTTAGTGAGAGCTTGAATAGCCCTTTACCGACACCGTACGACCTTGTACTATAGTACTTGAGGTCAGTTTTTGCCATCAGAGGGTAATCTCCGAGGTTTTCCGAAGCTTGTAAACAATCTCTAGTCTAAAAGGAAGACTTAGGCTCCGAATGTCGTCAAGGTAAGAAGGGATTTGTTCCGAGAAATCCTCACCAGAAGATACAGTACACTGGGCACATAGAGACGGCTAAACGATTTTAGTCTTATCGTTACAGGCCAGAAGAAGAATGATTAGTCTTACGAAGAAAGAGCGCCCTGTCGGGATACCGATGTACGACACCATCAACTGGCGCGTCCGCCCGTTCGTGTAGGGAGTCCAGTTGCAGAAGTGGATGATCTTTTATCATGATGGACTTCAGCGGGATAAACTGTCGAAATATCGGACAATTCGTTGGATCTTGCCAATTTATCAAACTTATCACATACGGCCTGTGCTGCTCAGAATTAGGTGTCTTTCAAGGCGACAAAACATGACTTACACCAGGCGAACCGACATCGTGGACGATTCTAGGCCCCCTGCTACATCAGCCAGAAACTCGTTCCGGGTCTGCATACCGGCCTTGCCCCCAGTCCGCGGCATCTGCTCAGGGACAACTGCCTCGAGCAACTCCCACAGTTTCTGCCTTGTTTCGACCACGTTCTAGGATATGTGAGTCCATGGAAATTTAGCAATTGACTGGGTCTGGCCTACCTTGATATTCCATGACCAAGACAAGAACTCATTATTTGATGTGCTCCTGAATTTTGGCACTTGGTGCCAGAATTTCTGTTCTTTGAGAGGAGATGTTGACGACACTTGTGAGGTATTAATCGATGGATTTCTAGTTGCGTGGTGCACAAGATAAGTAGGCGGAGTCATGCTGCCCACTAAGACACTCGGTGTCAGCTATGGCTGTCTCGAGCGTGGTATGCCTACGCCTTGAGAGCGTAGATTTGATTTGGGGTGAAAAAGGAGCCCTGTGCCCTAAAACGACTAAGACAACAAGAAAATGACTCCGAGGATTGCTTACTATTCCGCATTGTGCCAGGATGGAAGAAAGCGGTACTCAAAGTTGGTGTAATTCTAGAAAGAATCCGGAGACGGCAATTGGAGAGAGAAACCATCTTAATTAATAGTGATCGTTTATTACGCAAGGAGACCCTGTTTTAGATTGTTATAGTGTAGTCCCTAGGTATCATTGATCAGGGTAGCCGGCTGGCGTTTCGAGAGGTATTGAAATTGATTGTTAGCTTGACAGATTCAAGTTTCTCGTAATCTTAGACTGGGTTACTATAATCAACTTGAGATACATTAAGAGCTGGTAAACACAGCGGTACGGAGTGTTTATAATATATCTTATTATCTATACTAGAGTCGGTTAAAGCATTATATTCATGATGGAATAGAGTGCTGTTGAGACGGGATGTGCCATATGCCGTTGGCAAAAAGTTGGCCACCGCGGTCATTCAAGGTCAAAAAACGACTTGCTGGGTCTCACCCGGTTCGTCATTGGGACTCTAGCCTGTTGCTGAAGTCTGCTCCAAATATTCTGGCCAGTCACAAATACCTCATGCCACACCTTATTGATCACCAAGTTGAGCTTCACATGGTGTGACTGCTGGCTGTTGTGACATTTATTATTGGAGGTTCTAACGGATCTATCGGCACGACCTAGCTGTTCTCAATGCTGGCATACACTATCCAGGCGGCGAGGGGGGCACATGAATGCCACTTCAATTCACTTACGACCAACCTTACTTGGGTTGCCCTTCAAGTACCTCGACTTTGGGAGGCAGGTTGGCGACACGGTGCTTGCAAAGGTTGACGGAGTGAAAGGCATTGTGTTCTCCACAACCGATGACCTAAAGGGAGTTGCGGAAGGATATGGAAAGTGGAATCATTGTTTGGCGGCAATCGTCGACGTTACAGATTGTTAGGTATTTGGGTCAGGACCATACGTTTTCGATGTAACATAAAAATGAGCATTAAAAAGTCCCCAGCATATGCCAGAACAACAAACAAGCATACCCCGTATTTAAGGGTGTGCTCTACAGATCGTCAATTATTCCTGTCTTTGACTAGTCGTTCCCTTGTCCAGTCGTGACAGATTTGTAGCTAGTTTGCTTCCTCCTCGATCGTTGTAGTGTTTAAATTTGCATATCTTAGTTGTGAAGATGAAATTAAAGCAAGCATGAGGCGAGGCAGCAACTTGGCCGCCTGAGAGGGCCATATATCTAGTGATTTACTGTTGCTGTCTACATCAAGTTTTCTTGCAAGATACCAGCCCCCATTATTCGCTCGCAGATTCAAGTATGAGCACATTGACACTAGTGAGATAGGAAGTATGCAAGCGGTACTTACACTGGTTGATGCCAGTATACTTTTTTGTTGATGACATGTGACCCAAGATGTTGTTGGCTCTGGTAGCATAAGCAACAATTGTATTTTGTGGAAGATTACTGGATCATTCATGAGCTCGAACTCGAAGGATTACACTATTATGGGGCCCGAACCACACAAATGATAATGACTCCAAGTTGTTGGATGCTACGTTTGCATCATGTAGGAGCCGGGGAGTATGTTTTTAAGAACCTAGAGTAGAGGAACATCTTCAGCACCGATAGTTCACAACCGCAGACTAAATTGATCTAATGGGGTTATAACACATCTACTACGAGCCGTTTCAAGTTAGAATAACTGGAAAAGCTAAATAGAAATATAGATAGGAGAATAATGCAAATCTCGATTGATTTGAATCGAAGTTAGTAGGCAGGTTTAGACAATATCTGAAGCACGCAAACCCAGTTGACATAACGATAGACACCTCCGGTTCCCTATCATTGCTAGAGTTGGAGAGGTCTCGCCGACACGTTTATGACCAAGGTACTCTCGACTATTCTCGAAGAGGAATCTCCTTCCAGTCCTCTCATGACGACGGCGATATCCACAAAGGCTCACAATCACCTCCAATCGACTGTGGGTTTCTGTTCTATGCTAGCCTGTGTTGCGTCGCATTAAAAGTGATCCATCCGTATGCACCATATACATCGGACCTGAGGTTGAGTCTACTAGACTACACCATCAGGGATGACGAGGATGATGTACAGTGTCTTGTTAGACACGATGCCCCTGGTGTAACGGCAACCAAGGTTTGCAGTATACGGTTGCATGTAACCGACCGAACAGGACAGTCCATAGAAGTAGCTAGGTAGAAAGTAACTCTCCGCAATGGAAAGAACCTACATGTTCGCTTCAAGTTGGCAAGAAGTTGCGTCTCTGTCCTGTTTGATTCGCCAGGTCTTGATGCGCCTTCTGACTTTTATTGGATACATCCTGCAGACCCTTGTGGCTTTCCAAACTGTCGGGCTCGGGGGGCTTGATCTGAGTAGCAGTACTTACCTGTAGCTATTGTGATACGTATCAAGTAAGTAGATTGTACAAGCTGTAGTTATTACGGGGATCTTGCCCGCCTTTTATGCCCCTCTTACTCTCCTCACCGCCTACCTAAGTGGGCAAATAGATGCCCTTTTTATCCCTGAATCGGAGTAGGTACTACGCGATATGCCACCAAGATATGTCGACAGCGTAGGTTTTTCATGGTTAAATTTTATGGGTGGACATTAAAGACGTGGAAAACTTTCACCTCGTCCGAATATCTATGTTGAGAGTATTTGAGGACGAAGAACCCCCCGTAAACAGCAACCTCAACTCGAATTCTTGGGGCAAACCATGACTAAGAACCCTGTCATTGGTCTACTAGGCGGAGGTAATCGGCCTTATACAACATAATTTGCTTATATGAAGAATCACTGACTATCGACCGAAGGCCAGCTTGGCCGCATGCTCTGCCAAGCCGCTGCTCCCTTAGGTATCA
The DNA here is from genome assembly GCA_022385715.1 of Xylaria cubensis. Classification (NCBI taxonomy): domain Eukaryota; kingdom Fungi; phylum Ascomycota; class Sordariomycetes; order Xylariales; family Xylariaceae; genus Xylaria; species Xylaria cubensis. The sequence continues at coordinate 262,257 of MU279056.1, read as the reverse complement.
CTATCGCGGTTCTGGATGCGGAAGACTGCCCCGCCAAACAGATCAACCATAATGATCTTCATGTTACCGGATCATTTAAAGATCCTGAGAAAATCAAAGAACTAGCCTCACGATGTGATGTGTTGACTGTTGAGATCGAGCATGTCGAATGCGATGTGCTGGAGGAAATTGCAACGAAAGGTGTCGAGGTGCCGTCGCCAGATGGCAACGGTACCATCATGAAGCGGGTGCCAGTTCACCCCTCTTATAAGACTATACGTCTGATCCAAGACAAGTTCCAACAGAAGGAGTATTTCGCCAACAACTGGCTCCCTGTCGCTCCCCAGATGGCCATCGAATCCGGCAATGGTCGTATCGCATCAATTCAAGAGGCCGCTAAGCGCTTCGGGTTCCCCTTCATGCTGAAGGGTGCTAAGGGGTCTTACGACGGCCGCGGGAATTTCAAAGTTCGTGATATCAATGACTTCGAAAGTGCCGTTGCGCAAATGGGTGATCAGCCACTCTATGCCGAGAAGTTCGTGCCTTTTCAGATGGAGCTAGCAGTTATGGTGATGCGAACTGAAGATGATGACGGCAATTTGAAAAAGGTCTACCCGTATCCCGTCGTTGAGACGATCCATGAAGACAGCATCTGCACCAAGGTAATTCACTCCATCCTGTATAATATCATGGCTCATTGCTTTAACCCCTACTAGGTTTTTTTCCCGCCCCGCAACGTCGCTGAGAGCATCACCCAAAAGGCTCAAAAGGTCGCATGTGACGTAGTTAGCCGTTTATGGGGAAGAGGCGTATTCGCAGTTGAGATGTTTCTTGTTGGTGACGAGATCCTTATCAATGAGGTAGGCGTCTATTTTCGTCACCCCTTGAAATGGCACTATGGCTCTTTTACTCAGGCATTGACTAAGATGCTAGGTCGCTCCTCGGCCGCACAACTCTGGCCACTTGACTATTGAATTGGTGCCACAAAGATCTCAGTTTCGGGCCCAGCTGGATTCTATATTAGACAGGATTCCATCACCGGAATTCTCCTTCGTACCTCAGTTTCCATCTGCCATCATGTTGAATATACTTGGCGGCGCAGAGCCTCATTCCCACGATAAACTTGTCAACTTAACCACTAGTTTCTACCATCGACATGCTAACGCGGCCTTGAACTTATACGGCAAAGAGTCGAAACCAGGACGGAAGATTGGGCATATTACTGCGTGGGGGCAGTCTTCCGTGGAACAACTTTCCGACCGAATTGGTCATCTTATCAAGTGCATGGATGAAATCAGAGCAGAGCGGATAGGCTCAGCAACAGACAAAACTGGGGAGTCAATATCACAGTCTGGAACGACCCCATTGGTGGCGGTCACAATGGGTTCTGACTCAGGTTAGTATCCTGTCACATCTGAACTCACAGACTCCTGACTTCAGATTTCCGAGTAGATTTGGGTACGCTCACGGCGGGGCTCAAAGTTCTCAAGGACTTCGATGTCCCTTTCGTAGTTCGAATTACGTCGGCACATCGTACGCCTCATCACATGATGAAATTTGCTTCTGAGATGAGCAAATCCGGTTGTAAGGTTATTATTGCTGCTGGTAAGTGATTACTACTCCTGAAATCCAACCCTCTTTTGTTTTGGAGTTATTAAACTGACCCTGGATCTGGGAATTTAGCTGGAGGCGCCGCACAGTAAGTACTTTATCGCTGCAAATCAGATTTGCAGAGCATTTTCCTAGCGAACCTAGAGAATCTGCCAACCCCCTGACATATATATTCCCGCCTGTCATCGAAAAGAATAGTTACTGACATTGCCTCCGCCAGCCTTCCTGGAATGGTCTCGAGCGAAGTGGCGCTCCCCGTTATTGGAGTTCCCGTAAGAGCCAGCGTGCTCGATGGCATGGACAGTTTGCTCTCGATTGTTCAAATGCCTCGTGGAATTCCTTGCGCTACGGTACGATTTCAGAAATCCCCTTCCGCCACTCTCATCAAGACCCCTCTAAGACATTCCTTCACTAATGCACCAACATGGCTGACTCTTATATTCTTAATAGGTAGGGATAGGGAACTCGACAAACGCTGCACTCCTGGCTATTCGGATACTAGGTGTGGCGTTCCCCGAGTACATGGATAAGATGAAGACGTACCAAGAAAAGATGAAAAACGAGGTTCTCACGAAAGACGAGGTCATACTCTCTGCTGGCTGGGAGAAATATTTAAAAGACAAAGCTTGAGCTACTATTAGAGGCTTTAGAATATTCATGATCTAGGTATATAGTGGCTCTGGGCAGGATTAACAAAAGAATGGGACATAGTAGAACAGGTTAAAACAGGACAATCCGACTATTGCGGTTTGCCGACAAAGCATATCATTGGCAAAATGAGTGTCAAAGTTTGTCATGTCTGGACGACTTGAAGAAATAAGAAAGGAAATGGGAAAAATCACATAAGGACATGTGCATGAGAAGCAGTCACATTACTCTCCGCTGCTATCCTACTCTCCTCTTCGCGACTTGACGCCGTGGCTAGGGTGAAGAAACAGAACATCACATTAAATGATAAAAGATGAAGATAGTGTTATACAAGTGGTATGTGTATTGACGCGACAATCAAAGATGGGCTTGAACACCCCAAACCCAACGGCCGGCTAAAAACGGTCGGGTAATTGCCTTACATTATTACTTTTGCGTATGTTTGTGTACAGGTGGTGATATTGTGCCTCTCCTTGTTTAAAAAGCGCGTTGCCAGAAGACTAGAACGGGGCAAGCACATCGCTATGCAAGACCACCCTATTAGAGTGCCCTATTCCGGCTAGTACCTATGCCCAGGACCGTATGATGCTCTCGCAAGATTGGAGGGCATGCCGCGAGAGGTGGGGATCATAATGCAGATACCCGGATTGGCAGGCGACATGACTGGCGATAGGGCTTTCTTTGGGTAGGTAGTAGGACTTTACCTTTTATATAAATACTGATGAAACGCTGTTGCAAATCTACTGCGTAGATCGGATCTGTCCTATAAGATCTAGCTATGGCAACCCTCGATAGTTGCTTGTTTTCGCGACAGCCCAGCGGAGACCGGGCATCAACTAGCGCGTAGTCGATGTCCACGGTTAAAAGAAAGGTCTGATTTACATCAAACCTGTAGTGTGCTGGGTTGATTTTGTAGTCAGCTAAGAAGCCCGAATAGAGGTTATAGCAGGAAGGCGCATACCCAAGGTAATCTTCCTTGATGCTTCCTATCGCCCAGAGCTCACCGACCTCGGCTCGGGTACCCAGTATCTTGACGCGAACATGAGTCCCTACCTCGATGGTGGTATCCTCATTGTTGGTGAACTGAGGAGGTGTGGCGTTGGGATCCCATTTGGTATCTTGGGGGATCAACTTGATGGGGGCGTGTCAACTTCTCTCTCGACTTGGTCGCGTGCGGACAACGCATTAATACTTACGTGGGTTGAAACGAAAATGCGAAGAGGACCGGCCTCGGCAAAGAAGCCATGCTGATTCACAGAAACAACCACCGCGTCCACCTAAATCCAGTAAGAAGTTGCGCGACCAAGCGACATCAACAAAGAAGCCCTCACCGTCTCGCCTTTGAAAGGCCGCCAGACCACAGCACGGTAGCCAACCGTGAATTCGGCGAGCCCGCTCCCCGGAAGGATTCGCCCTTCGGAGATATCGAAGGTGTCCATGATGGAGATGATGTAATAACTGCCCGTACACGTGCCTTCGACATCCTTCAGGAGCTTGCCAGTAACTAGCTCGTGCATATTCTTGCCGAAGTACGAGGGATGCAGTGTTACCCTGCGCTCGAGGTTATAGAGGAAGAACATGGTTGGACGAGCAGGTCAACTCGTGGATTGACCGTTTCGCTCCGTTTGTTGTCGCAAAAAGGTTCCGATGCACAGCTTCGACTAGCCTATACGAATGAATGGTGAAGGGAGGATGTTCGGGATCGTAGGAGTCGTCGAAGGCCCGGGGGGGCGCGCGTTGCGCCAAGGTGCAAAACTGTTGCGGCAACTCTACTTAAGCTTGCCACTCCATACCAGGGGGATCGTGAAGTGAGAGAATTAGTCGGAGATAGGTCGAATAACCGGGATATGGGCAACGGAGTGGCGCCGCGACGTGCACTCGCGGACCGGACGCAGTGACGGATGGGGGAGGCCGGGGCGCAAGAAGCAGCAAGGTTATCAAAGAAAAGACAAAGACACAAAGACACAAGGTCCGTGCCGAAGAAAGAACTGTGAGAAGGGTATGCCAAGCTAAAAGGACCGTCAAAAAAGATCGCAACGAAGGTGAGTCGCTTGAGGTGTTGTGGTTGGGATTGTGGTTGGCGGTGTTGAGTACCGGGAGAGGATGCACAATTTGGCTGAGCGTGGGAAGGCTGCCTGCCTTGGGACCTGCAGTTTGATGTCGATGCGCCAGCCTCACCTCTGTTTAATGGGGTCCTTACGGTCTTCGAGGCATTGTGATTTGTTGCTACAGCAGGTGCTTAACCTCAGTGCTATAACCTAGGTAGGTTAGGTTAGATTAGGAGGTAAGTTAGCTTGAGCCTCACTAGAACCTTCAAGAGACTACGTACGCTACGGTTATACAGTTTCTATCACACTGTACAAAAATATGGAAACTCCACTGGCAGATTGTGATTTTTTCCATTTGTAACGGCCCGGCCAGCCAATGTATCTCACCGTGCCCGTATATAAACATACTGTACCCAAGCCGAATACTTGGTTTCATCCCTCTCCCATCTTTGAACAACACCAAACCGTCAATGCTTGCGACTGTAATGCACAAACATTCATATCCTTCTCTACACATGTAGCTGTACATTTCGCGTTTTACCTCGCAGTATAGGCCGGGCTGGCGCCAGGAATAACAACGAGAGCATCCGATACCACACAGACCCCTCAACAAGACCCTTGAGCTTCCAAAGCTCATCTCGCGCCCGTCCGTTATTCAGCATGGCTCTCAACCTCGAGAAACAGCTCACCTTTGTAAGCTCCGACGCCTGTGCCTGCTAGTTCCCGTCCCTCGCCGCCGCTGCTGCTGCTGACCCCGGCCTCCCAGTATGGTGCGTATCATGACAACTCCGTCAACGTCGCCATCCATATGGTCTGCGTTCCGTTGATCCTGTTTAGTGGCTTCACTCTCGTATGCCTGCCCCTCTTCCTCCGTGCCCGCTCGCCGGTACTTCTTGTCCGACGTCTGACCGCGCTGCTTATGTCATGTAGGGTGCCAACACCGGCACGCTTATCCCGCTCCCCGATGCCATAACCATACCGAATCTCGACCTCAACCTCGGCACTCTCGCTGCCATGGCCTGGGGCGGTTTGTATGTACTCCTGGAGCCGGTAGCCGGCACTATATTAGCTTTCATATGCCTGGGTGCCACTGCACTGGGGAATGCCGCCTTGTCCCAGGACCCCTCGTTGACCAACAAAACCGCTATCGTTGTACACGTCGTATGCTGGCTGCTTCAGTTCGTCGGCCACGGTGCCTTCGAGGGACGAGCACCTGCTCTGTTAGACAACCTGGTCCAAGCTGTCTTTCTCGCACCTCTGTTCGTGTGGCTCGAGTTTCTATTCAAGTTTGGCTATAGGCGCGAACTCCAAGGTCGTGTGGAGAAGGCTGTGAAGGTTGAGATCGCCAAGTTCAGGAGTCGCAAGGCCGCTGGAGAGGTCAAGAACGGCAAGGCTCAATGAATAATTTTGTGGTCAACCCCTGCAACAATTTTGGCCATCGATCCGCTGATATCGCAGCGACGAGCCACTCCAGTCATGCAGCCACCCTGTACGAGAATTCGAACCATCTGCAAGATACCCTCCAAAGGGCATCCGGACATCCTAATCGTGTGTGAGCTAAGCATGATACATTATTTTTGCGAGCAGTTGTGAAGAGCCGGCTAGCTGATGATGTTCGTTGTGGTGAGGATTTCTGACTTCGTCCCGTAATCAGTTGTTGATACCCCTGATGCATCACGAAGTCCATAGAGAGCGTTTAGTCGCTAATTTGCTATATTCAATTCAAAAAGATAGTTATATTATAGTATAAGTCAAGCCCTAAGCTATGCCCATTCCTTTTGCGCCAGATTTTTCAACGCCAATATTTGAATCTCAAGGAAAGCGGCACACTTGCCGTCGGCTGCCCATGTACGTCGGGAAGAAAGCTACGTTAGGGGTACTACGAACTCGTCTATCACTGTTGATTTTTAACCAATGCGGAGATCGATGACTTACTGATACAGATGGAACTCTTAATTGTGATATCCAGGAGGAAGCCTGGAAATGGGTGACTGGGTAGTATATTGTGGTGCTTTTAGGATTGACCCTATCGACGATATCCCGACCGTCCTGAGGCGGCTGATTGTCGATGACCGCGTCTTGCGTTTCTAGCTGCTTGCTGGTTACTGATCGCTCTTGAGGTTTCGCACACAAACGAAACATCAGAGTCGTCATCTACGGGCCTAGAGTTTCTCTCTCCTGTCTTATGCTTCTCAATCCAGCTGGATATTGAAGCCTTTTTAGTCTCCCATCGACTGGTATCCCTTTCCCAGTAGGGTCTTGGCGTCCTGGGTTGTTGCTCTTCTTGGAATCCGTCCTCGGGTTCTACCTCCTCGTTCATGTAGGCTTGGCGGGGAGAGACTGTATTACGGCCTCTTGCGGTGTTATGACTTGCCTTGCGCTGTGGATCAGGAAATTCAGCGGCTTGAGCTCTGGCTGCAGACGACTGATAATCCCGTGGCATACGTGGGGAATGACCGACTGGTTCCGGAAGATAGTCTGCCCAGGGATTGGGATGCCGTTGCTTTGGTGCTGGTTTAGGCTGAGACTTTTGTAGTCTGGTTTTTGGACTCGGTTCTACTACTCTTGGACGACTCTCTGTCCGACGATGAGAAGAAACCGGAGGTGCTCTAGCCGCTTGGCGAGCATAGCTCTCTTTCCTGGCCAGTGTCTCTGGATGGTGATAGAGGTCGCTGAGCCAAACGCTTGTCTCGGTGTGGATTACCTCATGATTTGATCTCCCTTCGTGCCGACGACGCTCGGCCTTCTGGAGCGCGAGTCTGGCCGCCTCCTTGTTCCTTTCGTGGGATATTTCCCGGAAACCATGCTGACGTACCTTGAGTGCACCATTACCGACGCCCTGTGCGCTGAAATGCTCGTTCCGAACCGTACAGGCCTGGCAGTAGGTCCCGCTCTGAAGGTGATGAGGTACAATTTTACCGCAGTTGTTCCTCTTCCTGGTGTTTCGCCCGAAAAGACATCCGAGGATTCCCTTGGCCGATTCCTGCTCCTTATGGTATGTAGGACATGGCGTGATGGAAGTGTGCACATGGTCACATTTTGTGAAGTGTATGTACGATTTGATGCACATGATGTTGATCTACTAGTAGTTGTTTTTGTTGTTCAACAATTTCTTGAAGATGATGACACGCCTAGTGCTGATACGTTCTTGCTTTTCACTTTCTGGGAGCGGAAGAGGTTTCGCTGAGCTTTCGATGAGAAAGTACTTGATCTCACTGCAGCAAGCCAATTCCTTCTATAGCTTCTAGTTTATTTTGTTGATAATTATCATATAGAAGGCATTGTTTCTAATAGCTTTCTCTAGAAGCCCCGTCTCTCTTGATCCTGGTGGAACAATGCAGTTGACTTCAACAAATTCTTTGCTAATCGAAATATCAAGCAATGGAGTGAGATGAAAGAAGTCATAATGGACTCGCGCAACTCAACAAGCTAACGAAACAACGCCTTTGTCATGACACATCCCAGGCTACTTGGCAGAGTGAAACAAGTAGAGAGCAGAAGAAGTAGTAAAGACGTGATTCTGGTACAAGGAGCCCTGCTTCTAAGTGCCCGAATCAAGCGACGCGCAGCATCTGATAAGTTCTATGGTCATTTTAGGGACGCAGGAAGCATGCCATTGCATTCGCTCATCTTGGCGCACGTTCTCTCATTCACAGTATATGTAACCCCTGAATGGTTTCCTACAAGTCTACTAACGATATGAGTATCATTATTGAATTCTAGACCTAGCGTAAATAGTTACCTTGATCCGCGACAATGTTGCGCACAGCATGCGCTTTCTTTGAGTGTCATTAACAGAACATCGTGAAAATAGTTAGGATAACGTTCAATAGAGCAATCCACTAGTCCAGTTCAAAGGAATTACACAGCCATTTCCCCTGCATTTTACAGTCTAGGCAGCATACCTCATATTACAAGGGTCCGAGCGCGGCGGTGATGCAACAAATGAACGCCCCAGAAACTCAACCCGTCGCTGACGCAACCATAATATTGGTATCGCATGTAACATTTTCAACCTCTTCTTCCGGCTTATAGGTAGAGGCATAGACCTCAGAAAGCAACGAGGTCATTGCGGCGCAGCAACGCGATGGACACGCAGTCGGTGTTGCTTTCGTTCTTGAGAATGGCCGGCAGAGTAGGTACTTTCAGTCATTTCTCACAATTTCTCGAAATGAAACCCCAGGATTCGAAGCGACCTGACTTATGCACAAGAATGCCCCCCACGAAATAGGACCCCTCGGTTCGGCATCACTTTCCGAAAACACATAGTGCGATGATATTGATCAACACGCGGGACCCCCAAATAGAAAACCCCCCCTTACGGCGTTCATTGGGAAAACGCTCTTATCTCATTGTCATCCCCCAGATAGGTCAGCACGTCGTGATGGTTTTACTGAATGGAAAAGACCGCAATTACCATTAAGAACCAACCATGCCGGTTATTATGTATGCTAAGATGATCATCGATATGACAGGCTCACATGACGGGGCAGATGGACCGGTGTTAGTAATTGTATGGTAGAGACAGCGGAATACCCTTGACGATCCGAAAAGCGGCTCTTTCTTTGGACATTACAGGGGTTCATCAAGATATACTATGTAGCACCCACCGATAGAAGAGTTCTTTTGCGTTGGGACTGGAGATATGGTGGATATTTGCCAGGCTTATTATTGAACCAGAAAGGTAACCACAACGTAGCTCGCCTCGGCCCATCCCACCCCACGGAGCACATGCGGCAAAGGGTCCGACTCCACGATCTCGATACAACGGAAGTCATGCGTCTTGACGCCGCCAAGAGCTTTCTACGCTCTTGGACCAGTAGAAGCGGTCAACTGCATCTGTCCATTTCTATGTAACCGGTGAAGGGACCGTGGGCCCGATGGGGAAAATAAAGAAGAAAGGGAAGGGAAAAAATAAAATAAAAAATCAAGACATATTACAGGCCGGATTGGAGAAATATGCGCCTCGCCACGAAGGGGAACAGGAAAGAAAAAGCGGTATGGCATGAAAAGATCCCCGGCCATCGGACACCGGGCGTAGGTGAGCAGAGAGACGTTGTTGCCGGATGACACCCCTTACAGGTTCTCGGACGGCATATTCCCAACGCTCATTCAGCAGCAACCAACGAAAGACCAATAGTATCTAGGTTTCACAAACCCTCTTTTTCCCAGTCGTACGTATACCTATGCTGTAGAATGCCCGCGTTTCCCGCCCGACGATGACGACCCAAGACGGCACGGCAAAGCTGCCGCACCAGTAGATCTCGCAGACAGTTGCCGGCTTGCTGCTGCACTGCTGCGTTGACATGCGAATCTTGCTGCTCAGTGCATCCGGCGCGTGGCAGATGCTTATTATTAGCATCGTAGCCGATCTAACCTTTTTTCTCTCCTCCTCTCCTCTTCCGTTTGTACCTATCTACGTCTCTCGCTCACTCTCTCTATCTCTCTCTGGATACATATAGGTGAGGGTGAGTATGTATGTGTGTGAGGACGAGGGGAGGGTTTCCCCCGACCAACGGTTCGTGCGCGGGATACGGACCACCCAATCAGTACCTGTGCGCACGGCTAGGTCTCTAATAAGTCTCTCATAAGAGGGCCCCCCCTTCGCCCATTGGTGCATTCACAACATCCCACCTGCAAGCAGGCTGGGCCAACATTATCTTGGCCATAGAGCCAGCCCTCTGCCTTCGTGGCCCTGGCGGCAGAGTCTCCTCGCCTTTTTTTGCATCTGATCCCAAGAAGATCTCTTGAAGTTGGGCACGAAAAGCACGAAAATGACTAGCACGCTGGGCAGTATTGCTCCCCATCCCGTGGGTCCAACCGCTAGGTTGCGCCCATCTACTTGTAAGTTAAACTGGACTACGGTGGAAAATGAGGCCGTAGCCTGAACAGAAGGCGAGTAGTTGTGTCTGTTGGCAGCGACGTGGTTCCATCAACGGTCACGCGGATGACAGAAAACCGGGTATAATAAAGACTCTTGGGTCTGCCTTAACCGACGCCCCACTCTCAACTCTGAATTGTGGCCTCATTCGAAGCTTTTCGTAGTCATGTACAACCCTTCGAGAGGTGTCTACAGTATCGTTCGTGGGGGTGACTGGGGCGGAGAAGATAGTAGTGTATATGTCCAGTGTAGTAGAGATGATAGGTCATCTATAATAGAGGCTGTTATAACCACTATAATTATGTCTGGTAGGGGGCCTAGTTGCCCTTGCTGACCAACTAGGCCCAGGGGGGTTATAAGAAACCAAGCCAGTCTGAGGAAATTCGACCTCCGTGTCTCGGCGCGTGGCAGTCATGATTGATTCAGTGATGTGTAAGTGAGAAGAGGCCGCAGTCAGATGACATGTCCTCTAAATGACCTGCTTATAGTCATATAGGCAAAACATGAAAGTAAACAACTGCTGACGCCTGCCCCAGACTTCCTTCGGTCATGGCTCGAGCCGTGTTGCCGCGGAGCTGATTCGGCGAGCCTTGCAAATGATAAGAGATGATAGAAAAGTCTAGATGAGTCGGTTTGGTGTGTCGGTCATAGCGCACAAGCCATGCCATGTCATGCTATGCCTTGATTCTTGAGATGGATCAATGGAGGAATAGGCTGCGGGGTTCTTATTTCAATTGATTCAATTTGAAGAGCTTCGAAAGACGACCTATACCATAATCTACCCCCTTGGCGACGCCTCCTCCGATATTGGTACCCAAATGCTCCCTCTATTGCCATCCGTCGCCATCTACGGGTGGAGGAGCATAATGGGCACTCTTATCTCACATTCACATTAGTCGACCAGACCTCTATTCTCCCGGAGAGGTCTGCGTGTGTTCCATCAATATGTCGTCAAATGCTTGATAGCAGAGGCGGGCTTTTTGAATCTTGCTTGGCTTTCTGTATATGCGGTCCGATCTACGCGCATTATCGTCTGGCCTCTTCCTATATCACGCTTCGTCTCTTGTATGGAGCTCTTGTTTGTAAGTCGTCCAATATACCGGAAACCTTCAATTACCCAACCGGCCGTTGCTTCAGCGTCATTACGCCAAGACTCCCTCGAGGTATGAGAATGGTAATGCAAATCAGGTTCTCATCCTAAACCAACGCCTCGCCCAAAACCCAGATGAAATCAAAATAGAAGTAGGGAATTCCGTAAGAAACACCTTGCCGGTTTGCCATCGTAATGGGTAATCCGTGCAAATGCATTGAAACCCAAGAGCCCACCCAGAAGCTTGCTCTTCGGCTTTTCGACCACAGGACTACCAATCTGGAAGCCTGTATGCTTATGACGTAACGAGGCTGCTACCAACTAGCTAAGCTTTGTATCAGCCGCATAATGGGCATTGGCCGGGCTGAACAATGTAGCGCTCGTGTGGTCCTCTCGGGCACGCAGTTTTACGACTCCCGTCTATAGAGGTGCGGAAGAAATGCGCGCCCGGATCATGACAAGTTGTGTATATGTAGTAATTCTTTGTATACTCGCACATCGTAGGCAGTATTTTGGAAACAAGATTATGATCGATGTAACTATGAGAGGTGAGCCTCGTTCAGCAGATTAGGGGCCGGGTGATAGAGAGGGAAGTGAGTATATGTACCTTGAAGATATGAAAACGGAGAGGCGGTTTTGGACTTTGATAATTTAGTTAGTATATTCGTCGAGAATGGGAATATCAATGTGAAGCTCGAAGCATGAGATTGTGATGGCAAGACACTTTGATCTTTATATATCTGTGCCGGGGCTGGCAGACGGAGACATCAAGCATACAGGGCTTCCCTGTCCTAGCCTGGAGGTTAGAGTGGGCAAGCTACAGTATGGGAGTCCCATACAGTCCGGCTACTGTAAATAAGATACATCGTACGGTCGAAGCAGGTCCCCATTTAGCCATCGACTGGAGATCGTGGGTAGGAGGTACACTGGGGAACAGCATGCGCAGGTATAGACGACTCCGCAAATTGGAAAGTCATATCGCAAGCTACGTCTGATGCCTAGTCCAAGAGACCGAGAGGCCTGTACATAAGTGACATGGGTTTCTACAAGGCCTCCCCCTGTCGACGAAAAGCCGCGATGGGGAAAAGGGCTGGCACGTATGATGTCGAGAGACATATTATCATCGCAAAGACGGGTGCAAGCCCGGTCCAGGTGTGGCCGATGGGGGTTGTTCTGTATGCTGTAGAGGGACTCAAGCAATAGTTGGCTCTATAAGATCATCGAGGCAGAGCAGGAATGGCCATATATTTGCCCGCGACCAGGGTGGAACATCATTTTGTTCTTGATACTTGTAATAAGAAACTCCGCCGGAGCACAACATTTGGCCAACGTTTCGCTCAAGTGGTGGGCTATAAGACGAGACGATACCACCCTGGTACCACAGGTAAGGTCATACCGTACCGTAGATCGGTAGGGATGAGCCAAGTCACGACCACGGCGCTGCGGAAGGTGAGCAAAAAGGGACCGAAAGGGGACCAGGGAAAGGGAAAGAAAAACCGAAAAACAAAAAATAAAAAACGAGAAAAACGAGAAAAAAGACCAAAAGACGAAGAGAATGCGAGAAGGGTAACCCCTGACGAAGCGCAACACCCCTGCCCGAACTTACATGTAGGTACTTGATGAGCTAGTATAGTACGCACAAGACCGACAGTACTGCATACACTAAAGACCCCGGGCACAACACGCAGGTATGGGTATGAGTTGACAGGCTCTCGGATGTGGTATAGCCGCAACTTGCAATAGCGGTAAGTCAATGGTGTTGCATGGCAAAAGATGAAACCAAAAGATTCATGATCCCATGATTATACAATCATAATCATATAGTATAGATATGATGATATGTGTTGCTGCTGTTATTATTTTGTTGATTGGCTCTAACAGGGCAGAGCATTGATGGCATGTGAAGAGGAGGAGATTTCTGCAAGGTTAACACAAAGAATTACTGAAGAAGTCTCGGGATAGTCTCGGGACAGTCGGTCGGTGCCCAGGTGGGCTTCTGTAAGTTAGTGTACTGCAAGTTGATGTATCTATATACACAAGTGCCCTGCAGCAGGTGGCGGTATGGGTATAGACTACAGCATAAAACTTGTACAACAGCAAAGGATGTACAGTAGCGCAGGCACAAGTGCCAGGCCTTACCCCTAGTGGTATAGTCGGCGCGCGCACTGATCATTGTCATCCTTTATGAAACGTCGTCGTCGTGAGTGAACTTGGAATATTGTCATTAGTCTTAAGTAATAATCCATGTGAGCAGACCTCAGCTATTAATCAATTCCGAGCTGTGTCTATGGTACTGCACGCTATATGGCCATTTGCATCCGTGCCTACAACGGCAATTTATTAGCTGAGGAGGGGAACAATAACATCGGAGCAAACCTTCCTGGTTTATATCCATCCTATAAAGCACTGGTAATATTGCACCGATGGAAAGGTTGAGTTGCCGGCAGGGTCCCTCGTGTGACTTATTTGGTATGCGATGCGATGTCTTGTTAATTTGCTCCATCGACGCGAAGCCCTGCCGCATCACATACGTCGTAAGACATGTGCCTGTTCTAGGTGAAATCAAGTTTAATATCGGATGAAGATGCAGCATGCGGCCTGGCGTCTGTCAGCATCTATCAAGCCGGGGGGTGGGCGACTTCAAGTTGCTCGTTATAATAATAAACAAGAGATATCCCTGGGACCCCATGGCTTAGACCTTAGCATGCCATTTTAAATTCCGAGGGTCTTATATATAAAATTGCCTTAGGGTACCTACCAGGTAGGTAGGTATATTGTGTTTTGTACATCCGCTAACAGTGTTAGTCTTTAGGCGCCTAAGCCGATTTGATATAAAGGGGAAGTAGTTGGATTTTGGACAGTGTCGTTGCTAGGGCACAAGGAATATGCGCAAGGTGTTAATGCGGCTCTTCTATAATGCAACTACGCGCTCAACATGTACGTATCCTCACCCCGGCGCCCGAATCAAGGACCCCATGTGCTAGCGAATCTACGCATACATCATCATGCCTTACGGGCATGCCAAGTTGTCTGCTTTGGTCTATGGAATGTCACGTATATTCTACGTGTTATCGTTCCTCGTTCGGCCGCTGCCCCCAGCTCGCGTAGCCGCCCGAGTGGGACCTTGTTCGTGAAAAGAGCTGCGTGCAGCGGTTCTATCCAGGGTACCTTGACGTACAACGCAGTTATCGCGTGGATCGCCTGTTGTTTCGAGTGACAGCTATCTATGTGATGCTTCGGCAACGCTGCCGTCCTCGCCTCGGTGGGAACAGGACACAGGAGCTCGATTTGAGTGCTGTTCATTCTGCCCTACAATATTCGGTCACCCGCCCTATGCGCCATAAACCATAAACGGGACCCTTCAGACTTGAGCGTTACCACGCCGCACGGTAGGGGTAAGCTGCAGGGATACCTAGTGGTCGATTGAACAAGGTAGATTTGGCCGCCAACGATCTTAGATCCGGGAAGGTACGCCATCCTGGTCGAGCCCTGGGAGAGAGATGATTGCACAATGCCGAGAAATAGCATGAAGCCCTCCTTTGAACGTCTGTACAGCAGTTATGGGGGTTTGGGCCGCACAATGAGTGGAAACTCCACCGGACGATCACGATATTATTTTATATCCCAATACGTCGGTAACATCACCACCACCAAAGGCAAAACCAGACTCTGGTTGACGACGGCGATGTGTTCTTGGGTTGATGCTCGCTTATCTCGATCGCGGGACCGCATGTTTACTCTATGCATGTAAGAGACTTGGGTCCTGCATGTTGCATACTTAGCTAAGGCAGATCTGCCAGCCGCCTCGATGCAATCGCAGTTCCCTTGTTCTAGAAACTTTCTAGTTTCGCTATGGCAAGCTACGGAACAAGCCGTTGGTCGGTAGGCGAGTGACCATACCATTACGAGAAGGCTCGTGAGCTAGAGCAATATCAAAGTCGTCTTGGTACGCTATTCCCACATGGTTTGATTAGATATAGATTAGATCACGGGTGACTATTGTGGGAGAGCGGGCTCCCCCGTATAAATTGTTACTTTGGTTCCTGACATACACAATGATATAAGGATAGACATGGGACGCGTCGATGGGTACGCGATTGGTTTCGGCCCGCCTGCGCACGGTCTCGTGTGACGGCAGATCTTAACAAGGGCATTCCATCGTTGGATAACCAGCCCATGGGCAGAAATGGGGCCCCATGCTCCAAGTGGCCAGCGAGGGCCAGGTCCCTAAGGCATGTTGCCGCCTGGGTCGAGCTATATGAATAGCCTCGCACGATTGCACGTTGCATGGCAATATCAATTGGCTATCGCAACCCCCACGCGATGTGGAAGCCGGTCCGTCTTCTTATTGCCATATCCCAATGTGGCCAGCCGCAGCTTCTCGGCCCATTTTCCGAACACACAGACGTTTTGTAAGCCAGAATGCCAACAAGATAATCTACTAGCACAAAGACTCTTGGCAGGAAGGCCCCTTCACCTCTAATATATTCCAAGATGGTAAGACGACGCCAGTTCTTGTTGACCTGATAGACCTAGCGTTGTTTATGCTATTGGACCACATCATAGAAGCGTGATCCTGAGTGCTTCGAAATAACCCTGCGATTTGCAGAAGCAGAATGCCATGCCATGCAAGACTGTCTGTAATAGGAAAGCATAGCCCAGAATAGCTCGCCACGCTGGCGGTCGAGATGCAAGGGCCGAGGCAAGGGGCATTGGGCAAAATCCATTGGACTTGAACGTTAAACAAGCGAATAGGAATACTTCCAAAGTATCATTAAGCTATAGGATCCGATTGTTTCCTGCGATCCTTACCATCCTTATCACACTTACCCTTTCCCAAGTTCCCAAGTTCCCAAGTTCCCAGTTCCTCGCGAGCCCCTGTCGAATAATTGTGCGCATCCAGAACCATATAAACATCAATTGCTATTACAGACTGCTTTACCCCTGTGTAGATGAACCGACATACAGTCACCGCTGCTTCACAGCATTGCTAGCGCGGCGAGCAGACCTCCGTAGAAGCCGGCACTAGAACCTAGCCCAGCTGGGCACCCCGCATTGGGAGTGACCGTGGCGGTCTCGGTCGGGGTCGTTGTCGAAGACGGCGCAGTGGTTGGTGTAGTGGTGCCCGATGATGCGCTGGCGCAAGTCACGGACTGAGGGAGATTCGTTACACCCTGCGTACTGCAGAAACTACGAGCAAAGTCTACGGCCTTATTCTGTTCGTCCGCGTCACAGACGCCAGCAAGACAGCATGCAATGCCGTTGATGAAGTCATTGTTAGCGCATATGCACTTGGCGTCAAGCCGAGCGCAGCTCCCGATCTGATTGCCCGTGGTGTACTTAGCCAGGCAGTCTTTCTATTCCAAGGACGGCAGAGATTAGCTCGGGGTCGGAAACAATTGAGCAATTGAGATCAAATAGATGCTGGAACTCACAGCGCAGTCAGGGAGCGCACCGAGATCCTGGGCGACGATGCCGCTAGCAAGGGCAAGGGTGACGATAGCGAGCTTCATGATGTCTACTTGTCAGGGACAATGAAAAATCTGCGAAGGGGGGATTTTGGTGGTGTTTGTTCGTACTCACGTCTCCGCAGAAGGTGAAGACCAAGAAGGCAGGAGGGTTTCATGCTATTACAACATACGATGATGGGTGAGGAGTGTCGGTGCCCAGCTAAGGTTTGAGGAACGAGAAGTGGCCCGTGGGTCGACTAACTTCCCCACGATCCATCTTTTTTACTCCATCATTTAAACATTTAGCGGCGATCGTAAAGGTTGATGAGCGTTTGAGGGGCTACTTAAAGTCTCGGGCCCTGCTCGGAATTGTTGCAATTCCCCTATCGGGAATGCCAAGCACGGCCCATCGACGATTTATCTACCAGATCGGGAATGGTGCTTCTTACCCAAGTTATAAGTCAAGGATTGGTAGTTTAAGACTTGAGCTTCATCTTTTATGTACTTGACAGTACTTGAGTTTTTGTACGTGTACCTCATATATTATTACCTGCTAGCGCAGAAGATCGCCGAGGCAAAAGGGTCGCCCCTCTATTGAGTGAAAAGGTTGCCGCTTTCGCTTTAGAGTCGTAGTACTGACGTTTCAATCTTGCAACAATAGTTATGGCGTAGATTTTGTTGAGCAATGTTATTAATTTGCCCACGGCTCCAGTCGATATTAAGTTTACTCTAAAATCTGACTACAGCAGCAATCCCAACTACCCCACGCGCAGGCCACGCGGACTTGTCTGCTGTACCTGTGTAACACGGCGTTAAGCAACAAATTTAGGTTACCTAAATCTCCATATATCTCCACATAACTAATGAACAAGCGGGATTCCCCGCCCTTAGAGCCCGTGTTTAAATCCCGTGTCTAAATCAAACCGGCATCTTCCTGGGCACATCAGACATGGCGCAACATTTCGCGCCTCACTCTGATTCTATGTTTGGATCATCGGCCAAACTTTATGCGTTTTCTAGTCCGTGGCTTACTTTCCTATCTAGACAAGCCGAGGCATCGTCGGACAGCGATCCAAAATGCAGGTCTCTGTTTATGGAAGTGAATGATACAGTAGTTCGAAACGGCGCAGGATTTCGCCCCGGTTTTCAGTCTGCTATAAACTTCTGCTATGCAATAGGTATATCAATATTTCGCCTTGTTTTGTTGACTCTAGGCTATTGGAACGGAAGCACAGGGTTTTCTAAGTCAGATGGTCCTGTCATCTGATGGCTATCGTCCTTAGCATAACTTCTATTATGCTGTAAATAGACTTATATCAGTGAACAGGTATGAGAAACTAGGCGTAAGATAGGCTCTAGATAGGCATTTGCCCATATTAGAGGAACCTAAAGGTGTTGGCTGTGGGGCAGTATTATGTTAGCTACGTGTACGAGGGATAGTCAAGTTCAAAACACTCTCATTCCGAGACTTCGACTAAATATTATGATTCGTTTCTGGTCTTATCCGTAGCCCTAATGAGTCAGGTAATGCAGATCAAAAGATACAGCTTGCTTAAAGAGAAGCTTGCAGCTTAGCTGCTTTTGACGCGTTGCATGTGACCCTGAAGACCGTTGGTTTAAAACAGCTAAGCAAACGCTATGTATCGCAACGACGATGAAACAGTCGGCCATTTTGAGGCAAAACAACTTTCATTGGGTGGGGGAAAGTCCGATACAAGCCCGAGAGCCGCACTTTGCAGGTTCAGCCTAGCTCGGAATCGTTCATGCACCCCGCAAAAGAGCTATAGCTATCCATCCGGCCGCGTGAGGGGAGCTGGAAGCAGCAGCCCTATATGCCGGCCCGCCTTGTGACCTGAAGGTTCCTCCCAGGATCAATTTGAAACCACACCACACCACCTTGCCTTGCCTTGCCTTGTCCTCGAGCCGAACAACTGCAAGATGGGGCTGGGAATCCTAGATGTGCAGGACCATGTACCAGGTGAGGACACACTTTGATCGGCTGATCACGCGTTTCGTCTCTTGTTGACGTCGGCTTACTGAGTTAGGCACAACGCGATACTTTGATGATCCGGATCGACCCCAGACTGTCGATACGGCCGATTCCCGAGGCTTGAAGTGTGACCGCAGCGGCCTGATCCCGATTATACTGGTAAGAAATAGTATATCGGTGTTTTGAGAGAGGCGGCGTGGTTGAGATCGGGGAACTCTGAATCGATCTTGTTGCTGAGAATAGTCCTTGTAGAATCCCCAACCCTCTGACGATCCTAACGATCCTCTGAATTGGCCAATATGGCGACGTGATCTCATTACGTTCACACTGTCATTGACAGCCATCTTCGCAACCGCCCTGGGGCCTATCCTCGCCGCCAACACCTTGACGCTGTCTGTATGGTTTGAGCTGAACTTCACTTACATCGCTCTGCTGACCGGCTACTTTCTGCTCGGCGTGGGCATTGCCGGCTTCTTCTTTGTGCCCTCGGGTCGGATATGGGGCAAACGACACTTGTTCATCATCGGGTTGATCATCTTGGTGGGCACAAGCGCATGGGCTGGTGCTGTTGGACACAATTACACCAGTCTCTTGTGGGCGCGTATCATCCAGGGTGTCGGCACAGCACCAGTGCGTAACATTCGGAACTATTTTCTTCTTGAATTGGCAATCTTTGGAACATGAGAATTTTATCTCGGGACAAAGAAGTGCCCAGAAGCTTTGAATACCCTCACAAATCATGCTCCTAAAGGGTATAACTGACACCGAGTATTGTAGTTTGAAGGTCTCGTCAATGCTGCTGTTGGTGACTTATATTTCGTTCATGTCAGTGATTGCCCCCTAAAATGCAGACAAGCGATAAGCCGCTGACACCAAGGATGACTACAACAGGAGCGAGGTAAACGTATGGCCTTCACCAACCTAGCAGTCTTTGGTGGTGCATTTTTCACCCCAATCCTCGTCGGAAAGATAACGCACACAATCAAATGGTGGTGGACCTTCAACCTGGTGTCTATCTTCTGTGCTGCATCGCTAGTTGCTGTTTTTTTATTCGTTCCTGAGACTGCCTATCGTCGCGATGCATCACTAAATACAGATATTGCTGGCATTGTACCTTCGGGTAATAGCCATGCCAGCGACCAAGAAAAGATGACCACGGGTCAAGGCACATCAATCAATCCTACGCCGGTTGTTCGGCCTAAGAAGACGTTTGCTCAGTCTCTGGCGCTCTTCGACGGCCGCAAGACGGATGACAGCTTCTTCAAGCTTTTATTCCGTCCGCTACCATTGTTCGCACAGCCGGCATTCTTGTGGGCTGCCCTAATACAGGGTACCAGTGAGTAATTCTTGGATTTATTTCTTGGGTTGGCAGCTTGAGAATTTGAATCCTCCGTCTCAAGTTTAGAGAGCTCTGGAATGCTCTAAGATCACGCCTTGAATAGCAGTAACTGACTTCAAGTAATGTAGTGATTGGATGGACGGTTTTCATCGGTGTCATTTTGGCTGCCATCTTCCTTGGTCCGCCCCTTTTCTGGGGCGAGGTTCAGACAGGATACGCCTACACAGGGCCATTTGTCGGGGCCTTGATCGGGTTCTTCGTTGCTGGCATCTTTGCGGACTGGTCGGCTAAGGCGCTCACTCGTTTGAATGGTGGAATATACGAACCGGAATTTCGCATTGTACTGGTTATCCCACAGCTCGTGTTTGGTGTACTCGGCCTTTTCGGCTTTGCTGTCACTGCACAAGGGACGCTGGAGGGCCAGTTTCACGTAAGTCATGGTGGTTCTCCTACCCTCTCCGATACCATCCACGGAGATCTAGCACTGGATGAACAATCACTCTTGAAATACGATGACTTGTAGTAAAGGCCAATCGTCTAACCAGTTTGACAGTGGGTTGTTCCAATCGTGTTCTTCGGGTTTGAGGTGGCCGGAACTGTAATTGGTGCTGTAGCGAGCTCTTTGTACATTGTTGATGCATACCGTGAGTCTTTCCCCTCCCCTAGCAGTGTGTTGTACGTCAGAATCTGCTCTCTGATACATAACATCAACCGAATAGGGGACCTCGCCATTGAAGGCTTCACATGCCTTATCATCTTTAAGAACCTGTTCAGCTTTGGCCTGACCTTCAAAGCCTACGACTGGCTGGTACACAGCGGCATCAGAGAGGTTTTCTTCACCCTCGGAGCCGTACAGATTGTCATCTGTTTCTTAAGCGTTCCGATGTGTAAGTTTGACACCCATTTTAATTCACACTGCTTGCGTCCCTTTCGATCTCTGGGAGCGCTTTTATGATTTATTATAACTGACGAGTACATGCTATTATAGACATCTTTGGAAAGCGAAACCGGAGCTTCTTCCATCGTCATGATCTATTGAAGCTCTTTGGACTGAGGTAACAATTGCATATACTTCAGTACTGAAATGGTTACAATAACCACACGCTTTCCTTCTGCAGGAGGCAGCTACACGTTGCCTACCGGGGCAGAATACGTGAGTTTCCGCTCAAAAAGGTTCCTCGTTCGCGCGTGCGGCTTGTAAATTACGACTTCTTGTCGTATGTAATGTATTATCTATTGTTTATCTACTCCTCGAAATTTGTGCTATACCATCTTAATCTCACAGAAACGGTATTGGCGTCGGCGATTATTTGTTTATTCTGGAGAAGCCCTCACTTTGCTTATGGTAACTTGAAGGCATAATTATGGCTTGGTTTCTTTCACTTTTAAAAAATCTTCAATTGGGAAAGCGGGCGACGTTTGAAGAATGTAATGAATTGAATGTATTGGTATCTCATTAATGGCAGAATATATCCTCGCTACGCTAAGTTGCCTTTTGAGCATTGGTCATTTATACAATACTCATGTTACATCATGACTCGTGACTCGAAAAACATGAAACCTCCAAAACGGATTCACCAGGTGTTGTGTGACCCCTCGTTTATGCGTTCCCCTGAAAGTTTCAATTTCTACCGGCCTTTCCAACAGCCAATCTTTTCATTCCTTTGAGTTTTTGTTTTTTATCTTTCCTTGTCTAAGCCTTGGTCCCGGGAGTAGTAGCGGCAGTACTAGCGGCCAAAGTAGACTTCTTGACCAATGTCAGGCCCGAGAAGAAGTAGATCAAGGCCTCGGCGCCGAGCACCACGGCGAGAGTGACCAGCGCGCCGATGACGCCCGCCACGGGAAGAGTGATATTGCTGCCCTTGGGCGCCCTGGTAGCTGGCTCGCCGTTGCCGGAGTCGGAGCCGGAGCCCGATCCCGAGGACGTGCTCGCGCACGAGCCGGTCGTGACGCCGCAGACGCGGCACCAGTCGGGCGTGTCGCCGACGGCAAACTTGTTGATCTCGGAGACGAATGTGCCCCAGGGCAGGACCGTCTCCTGCTGTCCGAACAGCGGGTACGCTGCCGGCGTGATATCGGCGGCGGAGCCGTTGGAGAACAGGAAGCGCACCGAGATGTCGTCGGCGCTCGGGTAGCTGCCGGCGCTGACGCTCGCGTTGGTGACGAGCTCGAAGGCCATCGAGGCCGCGTAGTCTACGACGCCGGTGAAGTCGTCTGATACCGTGGGGAGCTGTGCCAGCCCGAAGAAAGACGAGAAGCTTCCGTAGGCGCCGAATTGGATGTTCAGGGGTTTCTTACTCTTGCCGGTGATGGTGTCGTTGAGAGCCTCGACGATTTGTCCCGCTAGCGTGGCGCCTGCGATCGCGCGGACCGTGTCGCTGCTGTTGTAGGCTAGGTTCCACTCGTGCAGGTCCGCGAGCACCTTGAGCTCGAACAGGGTCTGGTCGGTTAGCAGGTCCGAAGCGGGAATCGTCTGGTTGTGGATCGTGGCTACGTGGACGTAGTCGAAGATGGAGTAGGCGTTCTTGAAGGTGGCGTCCGAGGCGGCGAAGGTGCTGTTGATGACGGGGAGCAGGCCCTTGTAGAAGTCTGCGCTCTGCGAGAAGCTCGTCTTGTACTCGGTCGACGAGAGGTAGTTGTTCGACGACACTACCGCGTTGTCGCAGCCGCTGCTGCCCTGTAGCCAGGGGCTGTTCTCTGCGTTGGAGCTCGTCGAGGCCGTTGATACCGCGTTCACTGGGATGTATTGGTACCCGCCCAGCGGCGCGGTGGTCTCGCTGTCGTTCCGGAGCTCTTGCGTGGAGAAGTTGCCTGCTGGAGGGTAAAGACCCTGTAGGAAAGCCTGGGCTGAGTTCTGGAGGACATTGTCAACAGGGGCGGTGACGGCCAACTGCGTCAACGCGGCAACGTCATGGCTCAGGCCGTAGATGGGAGAAGTAGCATCGGAAGCGACATATTTGTTGCGATAGTAGTTGCCCGAGGCATAGACTTCCTCCGCTCCCAGCGATGTCAGGTTTGTAGGCGCAAGGGCCTTTGGTGTGCGGTCACCGTGCCGGGAGAAGATGTAGAGGCCGAGCACAGTCTCGGTCTTGGCCAGCGGCAGGGTTGCCAGCGACAACAGAAAGGCTTTCGTCGCCATTGTGCTTGCTTATTGTGGATATACAATCTCAAGCTTGCCTACTGTAAGTTGAGATGTGAAGCCCTTGGGTGATAAGACACGATGCGGACCGACTTATCTATGCTCCTAGTCGGGTCGTGTAAAGCAATTGGTTTCCCCAACGAGCCCGAAAACTTGAACTAAGCGAAACTCAACTGATACATACGAGTCGAGAAGCGAGGACAGAGGTAAATATCATCGTATAGAAAACCCAATTACCCCTCAACTCTTCCCCACTCACCTTACAAAAGTTACTTACAAATTATCTATAAGGTAGTATCAGCTACCCAGATAATGAAAAACCCGGAGAGCGAGTAGAACATTGCCCCCACAAGCCGCTCGCCAACCTCAAGGATCACTGCATGTAAGCTCGGTGGTACTGTGAAAGATGGGCGGCGCGCTCCGGTCCTGTTTCTCCCACTGGCTGGGCTGATTCAGCCATCAAAAGTCGGTCCTTTAGCTCACGGCTTCGGCTGGTTGGCGGGGCATCGACAAGCGACAGCGGAACAGTCCGCCCCTGTTTTTATGGAACCATGTTCGCGATCCGGAGATAGAACTCGCTTGAGTATGTGGCTTTAGATAGCACATCGTGTGCTTACATGGTATCACCGTATACGTTGAAGCCCCGAGACAATTTCAGGTCAGCTAGCTATAATGTAGTTGCCTAAACCTCCAGGAACCGGTATTGTTTGTATCCGCTCACAAGTCCGGGTAGTTGGATAGTGGAGCTGGGAAAGGCGATTTTTTATCTTTTTGGGGGATTACTCCGCGGAAATACTACATTAATCTTGCATCCAAAACCGACCCCGAACATCTCATCACATTGTAGGCCGAGTCCGACCATTAATGTTGCCGATTGCCGAGAAAGAAGGTTTTTGATCGATGTAATCGCCGCCTCGTAGTGTGCATAAACCCGTCCGGCGCCTAGATATCATGATAGCTTAGATCAGTACTCGAGTTGCTGGGACACTTGAGAAAATCCTCTATATTATTCGCTATATGCGTCCTGTGTGTAGCATCAGTTTCCTAATAGTTCTGAACTAGATATCTCCGGAAGGGACCGCGGACTAATTCATTGTCGACAAGTGCAGTTATCGCGTAGAATTTAACGAAGTCAATAGGAAGTGTTGCCGGTAGGCGTACGGTATCGATAATGTGTTGATTGTCTATCGTTTAAAGAATACCCGAACGCATCCACGCAGCCGCAAAACAAGCCCGCGGATCACTTCCCATTAATAATCTACCACATCGATATTTTGCGCCTCTTTTCTTCTTCTTTGATCCTCAAACAATAAAATGATACCTTGGAAAAGCGGCGCGGGAACTCAATCTTTGCTAAAAGGGGTCGATATAGATGGACATGACGAGAATTATGAGGACGTATCTATGCTTAGAAGAAGTGATAATGACAATGCATCATAGTAATGTTAATGCGCCCGTTCCCTCCCAGTGTATGTGTGTTATTGACTTCTCTGAGAAGAAGGGGGGAAAATCGAGACCCATCTCCTCGTATAGCTCGGAGTGTAGCAATGGTAGTTCGATAGGTTCTCTGACTTCCTAGATCACAACTCAACCCTCCAAAATCGGCGGATGACTCGGCCGGAGCCTTATCTAACTTCGTCACGTTGACAGCAGGTCAGCATGCCAACGATAGAGACGCTCTTATGATGAAGCAGTATGGGGGCGTCGAGTTCCAGCAGATCTTTGTCGACCAAGCTCACGATGCTAAAACGGTATTCTGGGCCTATGGTATTAGGTTTGATATCGTGGTTGTCGTCGATCATCTCTTCGAGGGTAACGATGCCCATGGGGCTGCCGTAAATATGGGGAAGCTGGAACCCTATTCGTAGTATCGTACTAGAAGTACACAATTGTGATACTTCCACTGCCATCTTCGCCAACCACCCATCTCTCGTCGCCCATAATCTTGCCCTTTCCCAGTAACTGCTTCCACATGTCATCCGCAAAGTAAACCTCCGCGGCCTCGTCCGGTTCAGCTCTAAGACTAATCTTAGGAAACACAAACGACGATAGTGTTTCTACCACGAGACACTGGCGAGCCGCTATGCGCACACCGGCTCCTTCATCCACCACATGACTGATTGTTAGGTAGGGGAATTCCTCGTGTCGCCAGCAGGGAGCCCATCCGGCCCACTTCCGTTCAAAGCAATAGAGTGCGCTGCCCTGCTTGCTACTGCTCCGCCGTGCTTTGTAACCAACTCGCGGGCAGAAATTGAGGTTGATAGCGTCGTTGGCACAACACTGGTCGAACCATCGTGGCCCGACACCCAAAAACGGAAAGCCCGTAGAGCGGACATGGTGGTGGCGTCGCAATACCGTCGATGAATGTGGGCCCGTGAGCCAAGGATGTCCCTCTTCATGAGTGTATACATTTGCTTCGTCGAGAAAGATTTCCCGTAGGGCAGGCGTTTGATACTGACGAATTCCAAGAAAGGCTAGTTCTCGCTCCGTGAATGTCTTGATAACTCTTGGCTGTGACTGCGCAGTATCTTGTATCTTTACACCAGCGGGACCCTCCGGGGGACAGTGCGATGGGGTGTCTCCAATTTCCCATATTGTAAGTTCCTCCCTCGGGGGCGCTTGGTGAAGACCATTGTAATGCCAGATATAAAGCGCGTAGTGTGTTGATGTATGCGCCGAAAAGAACCGGGTGTTACGATCAATAGAGAGACCCGACCGGTGTAATTTCCACTCACATCGAAATCGAATTTCCCATGAGCCTGGCATGGCGAGGCCGTTCGAGTCTGTTAACCGCCGTATATCGAATGCTGTAGCGAAATGCCAATGAATGCTTGTTCCAAGGTCAAAAGAATAAATAAATGGGAGCTGCTCGCACCACTCGATCACCAGGGTACCCTGTGCTAGCCGTAGCCGTCTGACTATCTTATCTGTTCCATCGAAAGGAACCGAAAAGCGAAGACCCGTTTCCAAGTCGTAAGCAACGTACCGCTCAGTGCTCTCCCGGTAAATGAGAAGACTATCCTCCAGACACCAGCTCAAATCTCTATGCTGGAAGGTACCCACCGCGTCATTCCACCTAAGCCAGCGAAACCAGGGCTCAACGGCAAGAAACAAGAGGAGGTCCTCCCTTTCTTTTGGGGCGATATCAATCTTCTGAATCCGGCTGGGTTTGGCGGACCGTAGGTGGAAATAGCGACGGGCGACCTTGGGGAATATATGAGCCCAATCTGGGGCGGCGACTGCAATTCTCATCTCTCGCGCGCGGGAGAAGTGCCATTTCATGAGACTCCATGACACATCATAACTTGTAAAAGTTGCATTCCAGGACTGGCTTACACGCCGGCAGAGTATGGATTCTGCGGGTGACAGATAGGAGATGATTAGAAGAAAAATGTCATGAGGCAGATCCGTAAGGTCGGAGATGATGTTCTCATTGTCGGCACTGGGATCACTTACGGGTGTTGTGAGTTGAGCCATGCTGAATGGTGATTTATTGGGTGGTTTTTATTAAGAAGAGGAGACGGGAGTGTTGTATGTTAATAAATAAATAGGTGGGCTCCTTCTAAGACGGTAAGGTATGTAATCCTAAGGATAAGGAAGGCAAATTGTTGGACCTACCGTACCTTCCATGCGTCAGATTAACAATTAGAGATCGACCTTAATAAAGTTAGAGCACTAGTACCGATGAATATATATGTAATTCACCTATCCCTTGTATGGCGCTCATGGCACTCTTCTCATTCATCGTTCAAAGGTGGTGGCGTCTGTGGAGCTGCCAACAGCTACTTACTAATCAAGTGGTTATCCGATGCAGACTGCCGTAGGACGATGATCTGACGTGTGCCAGATATATCATATCTACAACTGAGCAAAGCAGAAGAATGGAGAACGGCTAATGGCCGAATGTTTCAATCAATTACACGCCTTACACCTAATCCATTATTCTAACTACTAGCTGTGTGTTGGCATTGCCACATCTGCCTTTTTGGATATGGCGTCTGCGCTTGACCACATAGACGTCACTGTCTTGAGTTGTGTGTAGAAGCTGACGCCGGGCCTCCCGTAGAAGGTGTTGGCACCGCCGCCAGCGATACTCTTCTTATTGCCTGTGAATGAGAACATGGGCAGCGGCACTGGGATAGGAACGTTCACACCGACCTGTCCCGCTTCGATGTTTCTCCTGAACGTCTCCGCCGTAGGCCCCGATCTCGTGAAAATGGCAGTGCCGTTGCCGTACTCGTTCTGGTTGATCAATTCAATAGCCTCATCAAGTGTGTCCACGTTGAGGCAGACCAACACAGGTCCGAAGATTTCCTCCTTGTAACATTGCATATCCGGCGTCACGTTGCTAATTATCGTTGGCGCAACCCAGTTGCCGTTGGGGTATTTCTCGGGCTTGAAACCGCGACCGTCTAGCAAAATGGTGGCGCCCTCCTTCTCGGCGCTCGCAATCAACGATTCAATCCTCTGCTTGCTTTGAGGGGAGATGACTGGTCCAAGGTCCGCCCCTTCTTCGAAGCCGCCGTTAACCTGGAGCTTCTTAGCACTCTCCGCCACCTCTGACAACCACTCCTTTGTCTCGCCAACCATCACCAGAGTGCTCAGTGCCATACAGCGCTGACCAGCAGCACCGAAAGCAGCACCAACAACTGCGTTGATGAAATGGTTCTTGTTGCAGTCCGGGAGAACGGCAGCATGATTCTTGGCACCCAAGTTGGCCTGCACTCGCTTCCCATTTGCGGAACCCCTAGTGAAGATGTACTCGCCAGCCTTGTTGCTACCAACGAAGCTAATGGCTTTGATATCTGGTGCATCCAAAAGGAAGTCTACTGTGCTGTGGGCGCCATGAACGACATTGATGACGCCATCAGGGAAACCGGCCTTCTTGGCCAACTCAACGAGGATCATGGCGGCGCCTGGGTCTCGCTCAGAGGGCTTCAAAATGAGGGTGTTACCGGTTACTGTGGCGATTGGGATGCACCAGAGGGGAATCATAGCAGGGAAGTCTGTATCATTGTCAGTGGATCCAGAAGTAATTGGAAGGCCTGGCTTCACGTACTAAAGGGGCAAATCGCAGCAACAACACCCAATGGTTCTCGATACGTCCGAGTCTCCATATCCTTGGCGACCTCGAGCACCTCGCCCTTCAAGAACTCTGGTGCACCGCACGCTGCTTCGGCGACCTGGAGACCTCGCAGAACGTCGCCTTTGGCATCGGCGAATGTCTTGCCTTGTTCCAGCGTGATGCTTGCCGCTAACCGATCCCAATTCTCGCGTATTAGGCTGACGAACTTGAACATGATCTGCTGGCGAGCCATGACGCTGGTGTTGCGCCAAGCAGGGAATGCCTTCTTGGCGCTCTGGACGGCAGCTTCCAACTCGGCATTGGTCATCTGGGGGACGCGGGTAACAAGGTTGTTCGTGGCTGGGTCATGTAGCTCGATGAACTTGTCGGCCTTGCTGGGCACGAACTGGTTGTCCAAAAAGTACGGAGTGTCCTCAGGTTTCGAGATCTGCTCATGAGTGGTGGGATAGCTAGTGGCGGTGGACGCCAGCGCGCTCATAGGGCGGATGGCCGTCAACCGTGTCGGGGCAGCCTTCGTGGAAGCCATTCTCGGTGTGGCGGACAGTGAGGACGTTCGTAGGAGAGAAGACGAGGAGCACGGCGAGGAGCACAAGGTTGTGGTGTAGAGACGAGTCGTGATGCGGCCGGCTCCAGCGGTGAGGTTACGTGTTCTAGCAAGACGATGCATGGTGGATTAGTTCTGTCAGCCAACCACAGCCAAGCTATCTCTTCGAATTATATACGAAGTGAGAGCTGGACCAGAAGGGGGAACGAGGTGGTCTTATCCGAGCTGGTGACCGCTGTCGGCCACTGATTATACATACCACCTAAGGTACCCGAGGCAAGCAAGCACTAATTGTCGGGTTAATAGTGTGGGGTAGCGGGTATAGCTGTCTCCGCCATCACCACTCCGCAGCCGCTACAAGCCGAGATAGCGTTTGTTCTTCTCTCCTATTATCGGCAAATGGTTACCTAACAACTACTTGAGCAGGTTAGTGTTCATCTGCCTTGTACCAGGTAGGCTTGAAACTGTAATGAGTATTTTGAATTGGCTACCTGCGAGGATTGGGTAGGTCTCTAGAGAAAAAGTTAGGTATATTGCTGAGAAGAAGTTCGAGAGTTGAGACTCTAATCCTTGATAGAGTCACCCTGCCTTGGTTCATCGTGCTCCAAACCACTGCTCTTCATGATAGAATGATGCTTAAACTCTTTGCCCTATGCTTTGTAGCACCCAGAATCTTGGGGAACGTAGGTCATCTCTATCTCCCTGTGTGTCCCTATTATTCTTAAGCTGCGGGGGACACCTCTGCAACCACCCCTGGGGTTGCTATGCAGACCCTAGAGGGACATGAATAAGCGCCCCTGAACAACCAAAATCTCAAGTCGCTTAGTTATTCTCGAAGCTGTATTTCAACCAGCCACCGAGTGCGCGTAGACTTTCCCACCGTACGTTCTCGTCTGAGTCTTGCATGAGCTCCATAATACGGGTTTTTAGTCCAAGCTTCTCCAGTTGGTGCCTCTTCTCAGGGACTTCCTTGACTAGGCAGCCGATATCATTACAGGCTATGGCCAAGACAGCCTTGTCGTTCTCCCACGGTTTCTTCATGATATCTGCAATCTTCCTTGGGATCTCACCGTTCTCATACTCGAGAATCTTGCGCGCATTTTCAGTCCAGAATACTTGGTGGCGATGAGGTGGCGACCATCTCAGATGTCCAGACTGGACCTCGGCTACATATTCGTCGAACGTGGTCTTTGTTTTCTGGTATTCCTCCAACATTTCCTTGAGGCTGTCCAGGTCTTCCTGCAGGTCTGGGTCTGTCAGGTGGCGTCCGCCAACGTTCTGAAGCAGAGCTGGCAGTCTCGCAAGAACAGCTGTTGGCAGCAGCGTAGAAGGATTAGCCTCAAGAAGATTGTGTAGCGTCGATAAAATCAGGCGCGTAGTCTTCTCTTTAGGCGACAGCCGTAACAACTGGGTATAGAGAAGAACAATGTCATATTCGCTACTTGCGGATTAGCTAAATAGTACCTTTAGTCCGGGCTCATACTTACTCGTTCATGTCATCACCTATGTCCTCTGCTTCGAAACTTAACTGCCATACGGCCAATAGAACGTGATAGAGAAGTTGAATACCAATCCCGCCACTTAAACCTTCGAGGCCACCACCACCCCTTGTAGTAGAATTTCCACTCCATAGGCTGGCGGAGGACTCGGCGCCAAACCCGGCAGCTTTCCGCAGAATGTCGATTAGAGGGGCAACGGTCTCGCTTCGTTGCTTCCAGAATAGTCGTCTATTACTCTGGTTGTATAATAAGGACGAGTATTCCATGACGGCAATATCTTGCAGGCCCACGTCGTTTGAGTTATTGGTGAGGCCATATAAATAGCTGAGTATTAAAGGAAGCGTGTTCTCTGTAGCGGGAGATGCATCCTGCGCGCTCGCCATAAGCGTTGTCAGTACTGTCGACGTAAGTAGAGGAATAGGATCCTCGAGATGATTGGCTTGCGCTAGCAGTGGTATGAAATGTTGATACGGGTTTGAATCTCGATATAGCGCTTTCGCGAGGGCTGGGACACCTTTGACAACGCATGATTTAGTACAAGCAACGACGGAGCTAAAACCAGGGGGTATCAGAGAGGGGTAAGGTGCGTACCTTGGAGGAGATCGCTCAGCAGGACAAGAATGTACTGCACAACATCGGAGCGGCGGGATGCAGACTCAAGAACGCCTGGGTTGCCTGGTTCTCCGATAAAAAGTATCCGATAGCCATCGAGATCGCTTTCGACAACCTGCTTTCTTTGCTCCTTCCGGACCTTATCAACGGCTCTGATCTTAGCCAACTGGCTCTCTGTAATGGTGCCCGCCCGCGCTGCACCGTCCCAGGGAATAGGCCGCTGGCGGATGTTGTTCTGTAGCGAACCAAGATAAGGGGGCGGGTCAAGGGACATGGCGTATCACGTCGGCAACGGAGGGCACGACGAATGTTTCGAAACCAAGTAAGAAGACACCGATGTCGAGGATGGCCGAAGCTGGGGAAGCCTTGTGGTTTGTCTCCAGGTACGACGTGACTGAAAGAGAGTGCTTATTGGATGGGCGACGTGAGCTTCGTGGATGCTCCAATCAGGTGGATGGGATGGAGAGGCTTGGAGGGAGAGCTCTGGCTGCATCCACACAATGACATAGTGCCACAGCCAGGTTGCTAAGTACCTAACACTATATTTTAGTGGGTCATTTCCCCTCTAGCTATGGACGTCTCGTGGGCTCATTAACAGGCGCTCTTGTGACTAGATTTTAAGCTTGAAATTGGAAGTGTAGTAGAATTTTATTCTGTATACATTTATGCTGCGCTACCAATTGGGGAGTTCCTGGAGAGGTATTCAAGATAACAGTTAAAGTTTGTACTTCGGAGAAGATTGTGTACTTCTATCTACGACTTAGTAAATCAGCTCTAGATAGTCGTAATTGGCAAATGTTTGACTGAGGTACTATCCCCTTGAATCCCAACTCGGCACCAACACCCTTGAGTACACCGATGACTAGGATCTGGACCAATCAGATTATCTATTTCATAAACACCTTAACTTCTACCCAATTCTTATTTTTCTTTGTTACTTTAGCCTCTCGTATTACTACAATTTAAAAAAATCTTAAAGAATAAATACATATATATATAGTACTAACTACTGGCTTTTACTTAATATGTTTGATTTAATTTTGAATGATTTAATAAAAAGTTCTAAGATGTTGAAAACTCCTAAAATGTCACTCCTGATGTGGGTCCAATCGGTGTACTCAAGGGTGTTGGTGCCGAGTTGGGATTCAAGGGGATAACTTTGTTGGAAACCTATACTATGAGATTCCAACTAGGAGAATGTGGATGAGTGCAACCTAGACCGGATGCTTCATGAAGCTTTATAGTACATACCTGTCTAAGGTAGGCCCACAAAGAGATAAGAAAAGCCCAAAGCTTACCACGAGAGACCAATCTCTCACAAGTGTCCTCGCCGGATCAGACTCTATGCGGCGGCAGGCATTGACTTTTTCATCACCGGATTCCAACCAGCACGCATCTATACAGTTACACATACTCTTTGGACTTATAACGCTTTAAATCGGCTGAAAATGACTGCTGAGCAATGACAACGCCACTAGCATCATTTGACGCGCCATCTCGCAAGCGCGACGCCTGGTTCTTTGCCGGACTTGTATCAAGTTTTCCTAATCTTACCGAGTCAGGAACACAAGTCTTGGACGAACAACGGCTTTGTGGGAACGGGGAATCCCTTCCAGGCTGTAAAGTCTATCATGTTCCCTCAGGTGACGGGTCACAGGCAGAGCAGATCGAAGGGGACGCAATGACCCTCCATAACGGTGTCGCCTTGCAAGATCAAGTGCTCATATTTCGATACAAAGGCAAAGTTCATGCTGTCGATAATGTGAGCTGGCTCCATTTCTCACACGGCTGTTTTTGTGCTGAGTTAATTCGCAGAAATGCCCGCACTCAGCGTTCCCGTTAGCTAGTACGATATGCGGCATCTTCTCAGGTTTTTACGGCAAATGCTGACTTCTGGTCGGACATAGAGGGTACTCCATTTGATATTGAAGATTTCGGCGTAGTATTGAGCACTGGTATTACTTGCCCGAAACACGGCTGGTCATTTGACTTATTTACTGGAAGAGCGGATCGCAGCAATTATATGCTTCGTACTGTATGTAAACTCTTAAAGTTCATTGTTGTCAGCGCTTTTCTTTTCTTGTGGGATCCCTACAACATGAGAAACACAGCGCTAATTCTGAGTATTGTAGTGGGAGGTCCAGCTGCGCTCTGTAAAGGATACCACAGCAGAAGACAACCAAGAGGTCTGGATTAGGAGGAAACAGCGTATTGGGTAGTATAGGTGAGCTGATTGAGCCCAATGCTCTTGGTTCAGCTTATATACTATATATGTGGTATAAATGTTACTGGTGCAATTATAGCTAGATGCTTATCCAATGGGACTACCATGACCTATAAGTAGATAGGTAGGTTGGGCATGCAACTTTAATCAAATACCTACCATACTCCTACCACCTTCAGGGATTGAAAATGGTGACAACGACGATGATGGCAGCGGCAGGCGTTGCATTTTGGAGTTGGATGGTTCGTGATACGAGCAAGGCAGATGATGATCACCAAGCAGTTGTGCCAAGCTCTTAGATGAACCCCAGTTTGATAGTCGGTCTAGAGTCTTGCTCTTACCCCTGTCGAGCGTTCGTCTCAATTTAGGTCTATCGATAATCACTCAGCACAACGCTACAGGGGCCAGGTAAACATCCTTCCTCAAGTGGGTAGACCGTACAATGGAACCGTATAAGTGCGGCGTCAAGCCGACGCCTAACGCCTAACGTTGCTGCCAACTCATCATCCCATGCGTTGTTGAGCCCGTGATCTTTTATTGCCTCGCGGACCGAGAGCCAACAAAACCCGCCTGAGAGAGTTTTTGGACGATTGAAAAAGAGAAGTCCACCTCCCTTTGAAACTGTCATTAATTCGGCGGCTAATTGTCTTAGCTCCCCAGTTCTAGAATACTAGAGCCAGGTACGGTACGTTGCCAGCCAATCCGCACCCCTGCTGGGCACCTAGCCAACCAACCCCCTCTGTTTTCTCAGTATGTCGCACCCGCAGTGACGAAGTACACCAACCCCGCGGCTTTTTGCGCTTGTACAGCTTGTCACTCGTGAAAAAAGAGGCTGGGAATTTGACGTCTGCAATACACGTAAAAAGACAATGCATTAAGGGTCTCGCATGATTCTACATGTTCTCTCATTCTATCACAATCTTGTCTCAATTTTCATCTTTTTCTTTTTTCTTTTTTTTCACGATACCAAACAATCGCATTGAGACTTGGAGACTCGACAAGTAACCAAGTACCTTTCTAACACACCTACAGGTACCAGCTACTGCATCTTACAGCAGCACTGTCCTCCTGTCGATAAGAGACGTAGGCCAGTCGGGCGGAATAGGCGACCAGCTCACCCATACCAACACCGCATGCAACCACTTGACGGCCACCCCGTTTCCATTGCTTGAAACCCAATTTAGGTGGACGGGCGACGACGATAAAACTCGAGCGAGTCTACTCGCACCGTTGCTGCTGTCGCTGTTGTTGCGTTTGAGGGAAAGAGAAAAGAAAACAAGCCCAACTCGACTTACACGAGAACAGTACAGCAAAAATGCAACCCCCACTCCCGCTTCTCACCCTCTTATTCACCTCTCTCACCGCCGCCGTCCCTTATCCTCGCGATTCGCTCCGGGACCATGGCTTCGGCTACCTTATGCCACAGGAATGCGGCGAGTACTGCGGCGGCGAGAATGAGCTGTGCTGCTCTGCCGATGAGGCCTGCTACACATCCGCTGGCACGCCCATGTGCACCGGCCTAACCCATCTTCTCGTGGACCGCGATTACACCACGACGTGGACTGAGACGCACACCTACACCAGCACAATTAGCTCGTGGTATGTCCCAACAACCACCGCTGGTGTGGGAGCCGATGGCGGCCCTTGTGTTCCACCCGCGGGCTCCGGTCAGATTGCCTGCGGCCCCATCTGCTGTGCAAATTGGCAGTATTGCGCTTACGAAGGCCAATGCGTGGCCAATGCGGGCTTTAGCACATGGACCGAAGTCGTCACCACTGGCACCTATGTCACCACTCAGTTCTCGGCCCCGTACCGGCCCACGAGCGGGCCCTCTGCGACTCAAACCTCACCCACGGGCACGTTCGCCAGCGCCACCGAGTCGGCCTCCAACACGAGTCCGGCCGCCGTGTCCACCGCGAACAACGGGCTGAGCGCCGGCGCCATTGCCGGAATCGTCATCGGTACTATTGCCGGTGTTATTCTGCTCCTGCTGCTCTGCTTCTGCTGCATCGCCAGGGGACTGTGGGGCGTCGTCGCCGGCATCTTCGGCGGCGGCAAGAAGAGAAGATCATCGGAGCGCATCGAGGTCACCGAGGAGCGATATTCACGACACGGCAGCGCCTCCGCTGCTGCCGCTAGACCCGCCCACCGCACTTGGTTCGGCGGCGGAGGTCGACCCGCGACAGCCGCCTCCAGGAAAGAGAAGAAGTCGTCGGGCGGCGGTCTGGCCTGGTTAATTGCCGCCATCGGCGCCTTGGCGATCCTGCTCGGCCTCAGGAGAGGCGACAAGCGCAAGGCGAGCAGCCACAGGCCTTCCCGAAGCGACTGGAGCAGTTCGTACTACTCCGACTCCTATACCGCGACTAGTCCTAGTGAGTTTATCCCTGTTCGATAAACTCCGATGAGAGGGCGCCTTACTGACTTTTTTTGTGTTTGCAGGTAGTTTTAGTTCGGATAGGAGAACGCGTAGATCGAGACAATCGCGCCAGTCGAGACGCTCACGACAATCGAGGGGGACGCGGGCCTCGACTCGTCCCTCGAGAATCTAATGCCGTCACCAAGACCCTGATGTCTCGGTGTAATTTCTTATAGTTCGATTTTTAGACTGTCGAGATGCCTCCTACCCCTTTATCTTACACTTTGTTTATATTTCCGACGAAGATCATTGGCACATTGCACGACCCCGGCGTTATAGGAAGATCAGGGACACACATGCTTTTCATTGACGGCGTATTGATTGAACGGATGAGTTCTCCACGCCGGCTTGTTGAAAAAGCACTTTTTGCGAGAGACGAGAACGAAATTGGGGGGGATAGGATGTTGAACGAAGCCCCATGATATCATGATGGGGTCAAAAAAGGGAAGGTTCCGACGACGAGGTCTCTTTCTGACTTGTATATGATGATTTACCTCTATGATATTAATGTTGAAGATGGGGCATGACTTTCCTGTTACGTATAGCTCGGAAGCCTGAGAAGAGGTTGCGATCAGTGCACCTGCTCGGGCAACACAACGTATATAAAACCGATGAATGAAAAGTTGGCCGAGTTTCGGCTACATAATCTCCAAAAAATTCGTTCCATTTTTATTTTACTATTAGTCTCTTCAATGCTTGGACGAACTCCTCTTTTTAGTGTTGTCCCATCAGTTTTCCCACATAAATGTTAAAGCTGTTCATTCGTCTTGCTTGCTCCACCAACACCCGCTTGTCGCGTCGTCATGGCTGTGCTACAACTTTTCGTGACGGAGCAACTCAACAGATTCTTCATGACGGGGCGCCGGCAGACTGAGAAGACTATATCTTGGAGATTTTGATACATTGTAGCTATAGACACCTTCATCTACATTGATCAAAATCGAATGGTTCTTAGTTATGACAGCGTCCGAGCTTACGTAGTAGCTGCTGAGACACGTTGTGAAAGGTGATGTAGAAAACCAACACTTCTTCAGAAGGATCATCAAGATATACGACGAATGAATCGATTGGGTCTAGACTATCTTTAGAAGCGCCGGAACACTGTGAGAGGCCGGTATGGTCTTTATAGTCCGTATTTGGCCCATATCTGGAATCCAGTATTTTCGTAACCGCGAAGCTCTCATTACCATGATAAGGACGCATTAGGTTCGTTTCCCGAAGATTCCGTTCATTCAGTATTTTGGTTCCATTCCGTAGCTAATTTTTCGCTACGTCACATGCAGATGAACCCCGGCGACTCCTGATAGGGACCCAGAAAGCAATAAAGAAACCCCCGAATGCCGATTTACAGTTCCTCAACAATGTTACCCTTCTCCGATACGTAGATACCGTCCAAAAACTGGAATGGATGTTAGCTGACCCAGCTCAAATCAGGTAAATGGGTGATCCTAATTGCTCTGTACCTTTCGGATATCCTTGTTGCGAACGCGGCAAATCTGTTGGATATCGGCTGCGCTTTGTGAAACAGCCTCTAGGGAGTTGCCGAGGATCAACAGCTCATCCTTCTGGCCCTTGGAGACCTCGACATCGACACCGGGTTGCATAACGACTCTACGGACGAGCTTCTCTCCCACGAAGTTACTGAAGTTCAGTAGTTAGAATCTATCATTCAACATAGCCCCATCTTCATTCTCCTTCAGCGAATTGTAGGGTGGCACCTACCGGATCTCGACCTCCCACAGACCAGTCTCGCCGTTCTTGTCTAGGTTGACGTTGATGGGGAAATGGGCGTAGACATAGCGCATCTTGTACTTGTAACCCTTGGTGACACCAACGACGAGGTTGTTGATAAGGGTGCGGACGGTTCGGAGGGTGGCGACATTCTTTCTTGAGCCGTGGTGAATCTCGATGCCGATAACGTTCTTCTGGGGGTGAGAGAAGTTGACGGCCAGATGGCTCAGGTCCTTAGTGAGCTTGCCTGTATCGATGCATTAGATTCGCTGTGCGCCCCAACACTGCTGACAGCGTGGGACAGTTGTAATCGTACCTCTGGGACCCTCGACGGTAACCTTCCTGGACTTGATGGAAACCTTGACTGTTCGCGAATCGTGTCAGCAACCGTTCGGCCTCGTAGGTAGTTTCGTAGTTCTCGTGTGTTCCGCCTGCATCGCCCTTCTCCCACTCTGTCGCGTCCAACCCACATTCTTCAATCCAACTCTTATTGGGCATCACAAAAGCAACTCGAATCCGATGTCGATCACGTACCTCCCTCGGGAATCTCCAGAGTCTCCTGACTGTGAATGTACCGCATCTTGACGAATGTTCTTCAGGTGGGGGGGAGAATTCGAGGGCGGAGTCGACCTGGGAGTGGTTGTTAGGAGGCTGTTTAGATGAAGAGAGTCTAAAGCAAAAGCTTAAGGAAAGAAGATTGAAAGACTAAATCAAATTCTCAGCATGCAATGGCGGTATTACGTACCTGAAGAATTGGCGATGCGACGATTTGCTGTGAACTTTTTGTCGGATGCACCAAGTGCCAAATGTCGAAGAATTTCGTCTAAGGTGGGAAATTTCCTGTGCAGTCGCTAAATTGAAGGTACCTAGGTACCTCCCGCACCTACCACTCATTTAGGGCTCATAGGGGAGGCGGGAAAAACTCGGCCGCCGGATAGTGGAGCCCAACGCAGAGGGGTTCGAGCTAGACCCACCGAAGCTGCACTGCCATATCTCAGCCACAGCTCTTCTCATCATCTTCAGCTCGGGAACCTTGAGCGTGGGGCACTGATGTAAGGAGCCAATAGCTCGCGTACCAAGGCTCCAGCTTCGTATCAACTTGGCTTGCATCGGCATACCTGAGTTGCCCGCCGTCAGCAACGAACTTGATTTCAACTTCTATTACTGAGTCAATTGGCCTCCGAAACAGCCGTCCAACATGTCTTACTTCTTTTCGACCCCGGTCGACATCGACATCGTCCTCGACGATACCGACTCGAGACAAATGGTCGACATCAAGACCGACAAAAATAGGCGCGAGAAGGCGCCTCTTTATATGGATGGGGAGAGCGTGCGAGGTTCGTCTGCGAATACCCGATAGGTTCCTAGGCAAACAGTATCGTTGACGTGATGGCGTTTCAGGACAAGCTACGATTCGGCCCAAAGACTCCAAGAAGCTGGAACATATGGGTATCAAGGTCCAATTCATCGGCACCATAGGTTAGTGCGACATGATATTTGAGAGAAATGAAGCTGATTCGTACTCTAGAGATGTTCTTCGACCGAGGGAACCACTATGAATTCCTTTGTCTAAACCAAGAGCTCGCAGCCCCCGGCGAGCTGCAACACCCGCAGACATTCGACTTCAACTTCAAAAACGTAGAGAAGCAGTACGAGTCATATAACGGGATCAACGTCAAGCTACGGTACTTTGTGCGCGTGACGGTCGCGCGGCGCATGGCCGACGTCATCCGCGAGAAGGACATGTGGGTGTACAGCTACCGTATCCCGCCCGAGATGAACAGCAGCATCAAAATGGATGTCGGTATAGAGGACTGCCTGCATATTGAGTTCGAATACAGCAAAAGCAAATACCATCTCAAGGACGTCATTGTTGGCCGCATTTACTTCCTGCTCGTCCGCCTCAAGATTAAGCACATGGAGCTGAGCATCATCCGGAGAGAGACCACGGGTGCTACGCCGAACCAATATAACGAGAGCGAAACCTTGGTTCGTTTTGAGGTATGCGCCCCTTTTCACGGCCCATGCTAGCTTGTATAATAACTTGTGTGACAGATAATGGATGGTTCTCCATCCCGTGGCGAGACCATTCCGATTCGTCTCTTCCTTGGTGGTTTTGATCTAACGCCAACTTTCCGCGACGTCAACAAGAAATTCTCAACACGATATTACTTAAGTCTGGTACTGATAGATGAGGACGCCAGACGGTATTTCAAGCAGTCCGAGATCGTTTTGTACCGGCAAGCCCCCGATGCCGTAAATGAAACGCAAGGCGTTGTGACGGTTCCAGAGGGGACTAGATCCCTGCCATTAGCCGCGGCAGCTTGAAATTTATAAAGCAATCCATACTGTTGGCCGGCACATCGGCCTAAATGACCTATTCTGTACATATTTCTATTAGCGACCCACGAATTTTTTCGGTAGCGTGGCCGGATGGCGTTCGGTTGTGCGGAAGCACGATTTAAGACCTAAGAATTGGTGTTTTTGGAATTTCAAAATCTCCGTTGATCGCCATAACCTAATTTTCTATCTCAAGGTATCATACGTCCAGCACAATTCTTCGTATTGTACATTATAGTCTCTTCAAGGCACTTATTCCTAGAGAATTTCCATTTCGTCGTCTGCGGCGAATCCAAACTGATTGTTCTGTATCGCAGCGATGCGATCGAGCTCGTCTTGATATTCTTTACGAATATCGGCTAGTGTCACCACCTTTCGCTTCCCACCGACAGGTGCTCCTTTCCCAGCGCCAGCTGAGGGATGTGGAATCTCTTCGGCAGTGATCCAAGCTTGTTTCTGTTCAACGCAACTCAGGACATTGATCAACATCAAGTATTGCCGTGTAATCACGGTATCGAGAATATCTTCACTGGTGAACTGATCTCCTTCACCTAGTTGCCTGAGTTTTTGGATGCGGTCGAGCAATATAGCTGCTGCGCCGCGATAATCATTGCGTTTAATCCGCCAGGAATAGAGAATTTGATGATAGGGGATACCAGTTATGACGTCCACCGTGTCTTGGCACTTCCGCGCTAAGATCTCATCCACCGCACCTTCAAGGCCGGGGAATGATAATTGCATCAATTCAGCATTGTGGAGGTTATCGCACATTTGCCGAATGAGAAGTCGCAAGCATGAGTGTTGCAAGGCACGGTCCTTCATTGCTATGAGGGTTGAATGAGCGAGCTCGAACCGCGATATGGCTGTCGCTCCACTAAACAGGCGGCCTTGTATTTCTATCCGTAATAAGTCTGCATCTCTCGTGTTCTTGGTGATGAACTGAAGGGCTAGACGCGCAAAGTCCACAACATAACTGTAGGCTTTGTGTTTTTCGTACAATGCAACGAGATGTGCATAGTACCGCGGCATACCGTTAAATAATGAATTCCATTCGTCGTCATCAAGCAAACCACAGCTATGCCTTCCAGGGTCGGCTTGCGCCATACCTAGGTTCAGTGTCAGCTCTAATCTCGATTAGGTTCGGGACAATAGACTTACTC
Source organism: Xylaria cubensis (assembly GCA_022385715.1). Classification (NCBI taxonomy): domain Eukaryota; kingdom Fungi; phylum Ascomycota; class Sordariomycetes; order Xylariales; family Xylariaceae; genus Xylaria; species Xylaria cubensis. The sequence goes on along the minus strand of MU279056.1, from coordinate 221,470 downwards.
ATGCCATAAGCTGCCTTTTTGAAGTGCATGGCAGCACTAGAATAGTCACTAAGTGCCAAGGAGACCCGACCTTGGATATAGACAGAGAAGGGATCTTGGTCTGAGAAAGGGGCCAGCTCTATGGCCAGATCCGCTCTATCCCGAACTAGCAATGAGCACTGAATATAATGAGGCTGCAATTCGACATCGCTATCTGCTGCACAGATGTTGGTGACAATCTTGGTGATGACAGATGTCATCGATAAGGAATGACCCGATCCAAGATCTGGTATGCTGAGAAGATGTCCTATACTTTCTTCCAGGGCTGTACTTGATTTATATTCTTCGCTCGGTCTCTTAGTGGGAGCTGAGAAAGAGCCAGACATTGAATTCGATATATCCGTTTTCGAGAGAGGTGTAGGTAGGCGCACACTCGCCAACCAGCGGACAAGCTGCAACCGACTTAATGTTTGAAGCAAACTTCTATAAACTGCGCCTATGTTAACTCTATTGTGGAGAGCATCTTCCGGGCGATCGAATTCGAATTCCATATGAACAAGCAGGATAAGTTGGCTGAAGCAAACCTTCCATTGTACGTCTGCGATGTCTTCGGTGGCCTTCACGATGAGCCTACGCCCAAGCTCTGTGAGGGGAAATTCTGTAGGGCGCCTGGGGCTCCAAGTCTCATTGCATGTAGCATGCATCTGTTGGTAGACGTCTGAAGTGACGACGTTGAAGTTAGGGCCCAGCACATCGGTTACTTGAGCACAATCTTCATCAGATATTTGGCGCCAAAAACCCGCCTTGTCTGAGAAAAACTGAATGCGCTCTTGATCAGTTTTCGACGTCTCTTGGAAAAGTTCTGCACGAAGAACCGACTGGCAAATCTGCAACATGCTATCAGAGAATCCTTCGACAAAGTTCTGGCCTGTTATAATCAGTGACGATAAGTCACTTGACTGTGCATGTCGAGCCTTTGGATTGTGGCAAATCCGTTCTAACTTGCTGCACTCTCTGATAACTGAAATACTATCGGCACATACAACCGAAGGCATTTCTGATATAGGCTCGTATGTCAGAGCGAGTGCCTCTCCCCTTGGTTTATCTATCTCAATTAGTATTCGATAGAATTTCCGCCATTGCGCTTCGCTAGCAACACGGAATTGTTCATATTCCAATGCGCCTGATGGGGCCGTTTTCAAGGACGAGTTTGAAGCAATAGCAGAACATATAGATTCGGCTATACTCTGACTGGAGTGGTGTGTGTTACTCTCAACATCCCCTATTGCCCGCTCGTATCCGGCTAGGGCCGTCTCCAACGTCGACTGCGGGAATCTGCCGGGAGATAAAATGAGCTGAAGCCATCTTTCGCTAACATCAACTGAATCAGAAGGGCCAGAGACACTAGCTGAGGGAATTGTTGTATCAGAGTAAACGGATCTCCAGCGGTTTTGCCAAACATCTAATAGCTTGTCCACCTGGAAGGTTAACTCTTGGACACGATAGGCGATGTTATTTTTCCATAGAATCCATATTTGAAGATCACGGCTACCGTGACGTTCAGCCACAAAAAAGTCAGCGAGCGTCCATACGTCAGATCCAAGAGGCGGTGTGGGAATAAGATGTCCGTCCGGATACAGATCAATTACATCGACGGAGTTGCTGTCATCAGACTCGAGCTGCCAAAACTTGAATTCCCCTGAACCAACAGGTGAATAAGTCACACAGAGCCGTTTGCCCTCAACTTGGCCTACTATGCGAATCAAGTTGGTCTGTGTGGGGTCGAGTCGCCATTTGCTCGTCTCATTAGGCTCCCTGGCGGCATTCAACATGTCCATTGTTCTGATAATTTGGCCACTGTTAAGATTCCAAATTCGTAATCGATGGTCGAGGCAAGCCGTAAGGAGAAATGAGGCGTCATCCAAACCAAGGTCAGTCTCAACGGCGGCAGCGGCAGCGGTAGTGTCGTATTCACTCCTGCTGGAGAGAATGCTTTTAAAGCCCTGTACCCATCCCTTCGCATTATAAAACGTCTCCTTCCAAGGGGATTGAGGCACTAGCTAGAAGTCAATATCGTCATTACGAAGAATCGGGGGGGCGGCTAACCTGTGGAAGGCTTGCTCTTGTCAAGCCGGATATGCCCACCATCAGTGAGGGTCACAATAAGCTGATCGGGATTGACAGCTGTGAGTCTATACGGGGTCTTGAAGCTCTGTAAAGCATTGACGTTGAATATTTTACAGGTATCACCCAAGCCAGCCTCAATGAAGGATCGTTTGCGAAAGGAATCGGGCCGTAGAAAGAGACTATACAGTTGGCCAGCTTCATCAAGGACATAGACGGCGAGCGCATCGTGGTCTGACGAGTCGGAGAGTGCAACACAAGTAGGTCGTATCGCATGAGGGAAGTGGAAGTTGAGTATTAGATTGGCATCGGATATTTTGTCGGGTTTGCAGACATCGACAGCTCGGAGGTTTAGGATGCTGTTATCTTCGAGCACTCTCCATAGGAAGCTTCGCGGGTAATGGTGGTGCTTTCGATGGTAGACGGCCGATGCAGTGGCACACCCTTGCGCGCGGAGAGCACCGCCATCTCCATTCGACCTGGCCGATCCATTGTTTTGACGCCTGTTCTTGGACGAATTTGCTATAGAAGGGAGTTGCACATCGACGACGAAGGCGGACGAAGATGGCTCGAAATTCAGCCTCGTCTCCTTGAACAAAATCGGCGGCTCTCGCGAAGCCATGCTGAGTCCATCAACACCCGGCTAAGGGTTGCAGAGGATCAGGGTCGGTTAGTGGTTGTGCTGATAGAAAAAGTTACCACGCGATTGTTGATCCGATTGCCGCTTTGGAACCGAAGTGTAGGTCGTCGCGTTATTAATGTCTTTCTGCTGCAGCGCAGCCAGCTATGGCTACCCGCGGCTAGAATAGCAGCTTAGGTATGATTGTCGGGCCCACAACGCCAAGCAATGGTCTACAGTGCAAGCCAGTCAAGCGCCTGCCAGCTGTTTGCGGCCCGATCTTGCGCTAAACAGCTGCTAACGGTCTATAAGAGGCAAGTATTTCTTTAAACATTCATCTTAGATTTAATTTATTTTAACTATTTTAAAGTTATTAACAAAATCTAAAAACAATAATAATAGATACTTTAAAGCTAGATGCGCAAGAGTCTCGCTTTCAAGTTCGGAATCTACACGCCGAAGGGTTGGTGGAAACCCAGGAGTAATCAGCTATCCAGGCAGTCTTCCCTCGTGAGATGGTAGCTTCTGTTCAATATTTGCTGGCCATTTACCCAATCATTCTACTGTCGAGTCTTCAAGAGTTGGCAGCTTAGACCAAATAAGCGTGCCAAAAAAAAAAAGTGCGTACAACTCTGGGACCTTATCGAGATATGTAGCGTCATGTATGCCGATCTCCCTTACGAGCTGGTCCAGGTGCTCATATCTAGATTTCGGTAGGAGAGGGAACCTTTGGGGGGGTAAGGTGTGATTGAATTTGTACCTGATCGATTTGAAATTCTGTCTTAGTTACGCCTGGGACAAAGGTTGAACATTGGGCGTCGATATTCCAGTATCGCTCGGGGCCTTAAAGGTGAAGGCTACTTTCGTCTTTCGAAGGTTTACGCGGCCACGCGTCGTGCCCAGGTTTCTGAAGTCCGCAGGATTGCGAAGCTACTCGGAGGCGACAGACAAGAGTCGTGTAGTTTAACGGCTCCGAATTGGACGGAAAGACAGGGTACGGATATGTAATTTACCGAGGCGGTCAGGACGTAGGAAGCGGGAGTGGCCGGCTTGGGGGCGGTCAGGTAGATTTTCGAACCAGCATGACCAGATTTCGAAAACTCTCGTGATTGGGAAACGGAACAGTGTAATACTCGTTCTCAATCATTTTTTTCACCCTCGAGCCATAACTGAAACGTGATGTTAAAGGTTAATAAATATACACTAAAACATATAATAAAATATTTAACTCTGGAAATATCGTTTTGGGCTTACCTCAGGGACGTCGAATCAGGGATTAGATTGTTCCATATAATAATGCCCGGGCGGCATATATCTGCCACAATATCCCATACTGGAATGTTAGGGTTAATAGTAACGAGTATGCTATATTCGTCTAATTCCAATAACCCCTGTGGATCCTCTAGAATTGTCAATTTGGCTGAGTGTAGGATATTTCTATCTCGTTGAGTATACGCTGGATCTTGCACATATGCACTTGACGATATCGAGAATTTTTGGCGAATAACGGAAATTAGTGCATGCTGAAAAACGCAGCGCTCAAACACCCGCGACTTAATCACAAGAGGACCCAATCCGAGGCCTATAACCTTAGTCACGGCGAAAGGTATCTCGACTGAAGCAAGTACATCCTGGACTTGCTCGAAATGCTGGCTCGTCTTCCATTGTTGCACAATGGTCTGGTACATATTGAAATCTTCCTCAGGTGGTGTAGGCGGATTTTTGAATTCGATGCCGATTCTCATAATAGGGGCGCAAATCCACATCGGGAGGTACGCTTTCTCAAATTTAAAATAATCGATATTCTGGCGATTAGTTAGATATGTAATCGAATTATATCTAATCGTCCTGTCGCTTACTTTAGTATAAAGAGAGGTACTAAGAATAGTGGTGTTATCTTACCACGTGGCGCCTCCGACATGCTCATTCTCTCCCCTTTCAGAGATCGGAGGATCGACAAATAGTTCGTAATCGACTCCGTTAATTCCCTTTAATGTAATCTTTGCACCATTGTTACGCTCGCCATTTTGAAAATGTTTTAGTTCTTCGCCGACTTTACGTATGCTGTCCTTCGTGAAAATTGGAGTGCCAGCATCGTACATGGCTTGAATATCCTGATAAATCGAGATTATCCGAGAACGTGTATTGTTTTGTAGTTCATTTCGAGGTTCCATGGTGCAGCTTGCTGAGAAAGTAAGAATAAATAGGGCGATACAATTGCGAACTCTAAGGGAGTTGAGTCTAATGTGCAGTAGATAACCAGAGAAAACTGGGGTTTTTAATGACAATGATATTACCAGTCGATGGTTGATAGCAGATAGGAAGTGGATGATTCTTTTGATGCTGAGAGGAGACTATTCGGATACAATTTTGAAGGGGGAAGTTCCTCGTTTATATACTCGTTCTGTCCCTTAAGATTGCTGCATATGCGCCTGCTTCAAGCATGGGCCTCGGTCTGCTAAGCACTCCCATTGCCAGGAAAAGAAACATTAGGCCTCAACTTCCTGGGCTTGGGCTAACTGCGAATACTGGAATAGTCGTTTTAACCGTCTCAATAGTATAGCCAATCAATTTTGAAGTGTTATATGCACATAGAACCAACGCAATATCGAGTCGAACTTGAGCAACGAAAACCAACAACAGTTTGTATAATTCGATTAGGCCAAGCTGTGGCTTATACAAAATTTAAGCAACCAACAATTGCTGATATAATGACAAATACATGGTCATGACGACAATACATAAGGTCCTGTAATATGGCCAAGATGCACGTTGGGACATGCGGTGCAGACGGCGCTTGAGCCAAATGTAAAAACGGTACCTACTTGCTCCAATTTCGGCAGGTGGGAAGCCTGCCACCAGCCGGCAGCTTCCTGACTTAGACAGTCACGTGCTTCCGTGATTTCCAAGCAAGAGCAGATTTGTTTTCTCCCCACCGACACTTGCCACTTTAGTCGCGTCGACGCGTTTAGGCAGGTGGCAACTGGGATACATCTATCCAAGGGCTCCAACCTTATTCCGTGCAACTTTGCAGCACGTTTACACGAGCAGCTCAACACGTCTTTCCGGTGTCTTCAGCGCTTTAGTGTGGTTCTTTAAGACTTCATCGCTCACATATCATCCACAATGGCAGAAGAATATGAGGAAGAAATGAATGGGGAGGATACTGGTATGACTGGCCCTGGTGCTCCAACACCAGTCAGCGCATTGGAGGTGAGGATTCCATCATTCCGTATAGACTGCGGTCTTGTTCTTACCGAACGTTGTGCTTGTAGGGACTTGCTGGCCTCACGAAGCGCGACTGTCAACTCCTAATGGATGGCGGTTACCAAACCGTCGAGTCAGTTGCCTACGCACCCAAGCGGATGCTGGAACAGGTCAAGGGCATATCAGAGCAGAAGGCCACCAAAATACTTGCTGAAGGTAAATTATCTCTGACCGTCGCACGATCTTGTTCTCTAATCTGCTTTAGCTTCTAAAATTGTCCCTTTGGGCTTTACCACGGCAACTGAGATGCACCAACGGAGGAGTGAGCTCATTTCTATCACGACGGGCTCGAAGAATCTGGATACACTGCTAGCTGGTGGTATCGAGACCGGCTCAGTAACAGAACTCTTTGGCGAGTTTCGGACAGGAAAGAGTCAGATCTGTCACACCCTTGCTGTGACTTGCCAGTTGCCCTTCGACATGGGAGGTGGAGAAGGCAAGTGTCTCTATATTGATACTGAAGGCACTTTCCGTCCAGTACGTTTGCTAGCGGTCGCCAACCGTTACGGTTTGAATGGCGAAGAGGTGCTTGACAACGTGGCTTATGCGCGCGCATACAACTCCGACCATCAACTACAGCTTCTCACACAAGCAGCATCCATGATGTGCGAGACCAGGTTCTCCCTCTTGATTGTTGACAGCGCCACATCCCTCTACCGAACCGACTTCCTGGGCCGAGGCGAGCTATCATCCAGACAGACTCATCTAGCCAAATTCATGCGCAGTTTACAGAGGCTCGCCGATGAATTTGGAATTGCCGTGGTCATTACCAATCAGGTTGTAGCCCAAGTTGACGGTGGTCCCAGCGCTATGTTTAACCCGGACCCCAAAAAGCCTATCGGCGGCAACATCATTGCACATGCTAGCACAACAAGAATAAGTTTGAAGAAGGGTCGTGGCGAAACACGTATAGCCAAAATCTACGACAGCCCATGCCTTCCCGAGAGCGATTGTCTATTCGCCATCAACGAGGATGGTATTGGTGACCCTGCTCCGAAGGATATGGAGAAAGAATAAAGCCAGCATCATTGAGGCTCTACGCTTCCTTTCTTTGTCATTGGAAGCTTCCGTTGAGCTACTATTAATCGGGTATAAATTGTGGGTAACGAAAGAGACGAACATTGCATGAGCGATTTTGCATCGGAGGCGTTATAAAGGGCTTTAATTGACACTATATGTATATCGCTTTTATACGAGATATAAACCACGTGGCATATACCGATTCAGACTTTTTCATTGTTAAGTCAATATCAAATGAATACGACTCTTCCTATTACCTAAATGCCCCTGCAAGACATAGGTAATTATTTTCAAGTCATCATAGGTTCGTATCAGTAAGCTAACATTCGCGCATGATAAAACAATAGGTACGTGTCGACTTGTAATTTCATAAAAAGTTTACTTCATTCTGCTACTATGCGAATATGTAGATCGGCGATCTCTCACTTTCATACATCCGCACGGGCCGCGTCTAAAATGATGAGAAAAGAACACGCCATTGTGCTGCCTCTTCCCCTATCCGCAGTGAGAATATAGTATCCTTGATAATACAGAACCTATCGCAGCACAAGTTGGGCAAATGTAGTCTATCTTTCACTTCTCTATTTATTTCGAATTCCTAGCTTTCATATCCGATTACTCTAACAAGTTGTACGGTATTAATGTCACCAGGACCTATCCTACTCCGCCCTTTTTTAATGCCAGAAAATGCAGGTTCCCAAGTATATACGCCGGCGTTAGATTCGCTTATGTACCTTCACGTTTTTTTTCTTTCAGTCCTGACCTACGGAAATTCGGCCATAAGGGCCGCACAGTCGTGGTCTGTGATTAATTTGAAGCTCTCGCCCGTTGACAACCTCGGGAGCAAGGCCGGTGTGACCATGAAATTTCTTTTGTGTAAGCCGCCACCTACTTCGCTAGTCCCGGAGAATCATCGTCAACACTTAAGCGACCAAAGGTCCCCGCAGGCAGTACTTCAAACCCCACGTTCACGACTCTTGATGATGTGTTCTCACGTCGGTCGGTGTACGTACGAACAGGAATCGGCCGTGTGGATGCCAAAGATGGCCGAGATACTGACTGTGGAGCAGGGCTGAACGTCCTGTCGGTCTCTGGGCTTTCAAACGGGTCCCCTCTCGTCTCCGCGCGGACCCTTGAGCAGTATTTCCCTTGGACCCGTGACTTTCCAGCCGAAGACGGAGACTCATGATCATCAAAGGGACTCCGATGGTTATCGGAGAGCCCAGAAGGTTTTCCACGAACGTCTGGTGGAAAGCGTGGGCCGGAAAAGCTCAGCCCCTCCTCGGACGAGATTGAGATTCGATCCAACGCCGACTCAATGCGCGGTGATGGAAAAGAGTTCGTGGTAGATGATGAAGATGTAGGGATATAGGTTTCGATATGGTGTCGAGCCATTGAGCCTTCTGTTGGTGTCGGCGGATGAGAATATCGCGTGGTATGTCCATTATCAGTCATCGGACGCTGTGGCGCGTATGACTGTGAGTATGCTGTTTGCGGTCCCAGTGGTGGCGTACCGACAATATCTTGCCGAACGGGCTGACGAAAGTAGCTACCTGTTGGGCTCAGGCGCGGGCTTGGTTTCGGAGTGGGCTCGACTTCGATAACGGTCGCGGTCGGCCTCATGACGCTGCCAAGCACGGCCTTCCCTTTATCTTCAGGCTTCAATTCGCTGTCGATGTCGAGTGTTGTGGAAGAAGCTTTGCTAGAACTGCGCGGCTCCATTGGCGAAACAGGTCGAGAAATCCAGATGCCTTCGATTTCCACACCGCTCTGAATGGCGCGCACGCCGAAGGGGATATCTACTCGTCTTCCGGGTGGGAGGCCACTCTTGCGCAATTCCATTTGCCGGACTCTCTTCTCTTCGTCGAGCAAGGCGTGTTTCTTGAGAAGCCTCTGCATCCACCACAACTTGATCCACCCTACAAAAAACACCGCGACGATGCCTGCGGCCAACACCTTGTCTTCATTAGCCGGTGCTCGGGAGAAAATGGTGGATTATGACGAAAAGACTCACAAAAGTCAGCTGCTCCCATAACTCCCAATTACTAAAGAACTGAACCATCTTGAACTGCTTGGGTTAGCTGATACCGAAGTGTATCCAAGGCAAAGAACGAATGATGTATTTCGGTTGGGCGGGCCAAAGACCGGAATAGGAGAAACACCCTTATCTTAAGAAGCTGTGAGGTTCTCAAGGATATAAGGCAGTCGCCACCACTGTCGAGGATTGGAGCCTTGATCAAGCAAGCACGCTCCGCCCCGATGGCCAGGCAGTTACGGATTTCTGTGCTACCGGGTGGTTTTGCGGCCCGAATACTGGAATCAAAAATGGATTTTTACGAATCTTGAGGTCGGACAGGTTCGTAGACCATGCAGGTATTATGCAATCCTATTGCTATACGTGTGCGATACTTTCAACGTTCTTCAGAAACAATTGATACCTAGCAGCTGGTTGAAACAAGGCGGGAAGCTGAAAACGAACGGCGATCGCCTGGCGTCGATCAGGTCCTGGGTGTTTACCCAAGAGGAAAGAATCCGAGTTGACGGTTGCAACAATGCTAAGGCTCGTCCAAACACTCATAGGGTGGATGGTGCAGCAACCCTCATACATATCCTGCCGGCCAAGCCATAGTTCTCTTTGTCTTGGGGTCGGGAACCTCCAACACACGGGTCTACCGGTTTGTACTGTGTGCCTGAGCTGCGAGGATGCGGATATATTAAATGCCAAGACGCTCCATCGTCAGGATCTAGAATGTGAGTTGGTACAATGACCTGACAAAATAGCCGGATATGTGCATCACGTTCCCGAGCTAGGCACCCCCTCTCCAACCGACGAGCTGAGGAAACAATGCAAGGCAAGCAAACATCAGTCTTGGAATGAAAAACGTATTAACAACAAACGGCCATGATCAGCAATCCCCTTCTCCGCTTTGTTGAGAAGCCAAATAAAATCATCAACCTTACCAGTGAGGACGAAACATGGGTGATGGATAATGGCAGCCCACATGAACATCCCGCCAAACATCCGCCCTGTACAATTCATTCTTTATTCACCACGACGGGCAGGAATACCACCGACCTTCCTACCTGAGTTTGAAAGCTAAGAGATGGTCGCGCAAATTAATGGAGCGATGAGTTGATCCTCTAACGTGGCTGACACCTTTCGCGATGGCGACAAAAACCCAAATAAGGATCCGACTACAACGCTGCGTTCTGTTCTAGACACTTGGCTACAGCTAACCGGGTCAACTATTTAATTTTGCAGGTCGCAGTGGGCGGTCAACCAACCTACCGTCAGAAATAGCTGCATGCTGCAACCTTTCACAGTGTTACACCAGCTAGCTGCACCTAAGTGAACACGAGTGCTGCACGTCGCCGAGTGGATGGTACAGCTGGTATCCCGCTTCTCCACGCTCCTAATCAGGCGGACACTGCGAAAAGCCGTAGAACACTGCTTTTCTGTTTTCTCTTTTCCCAACCCTGCGGTCATACCTATGCAAGCCACGCTGTTTGATCGCCTTCACTGCTCGCTCGCTTCCGAGATACGAGTGCTTTGTTGATGATCACTGAGAAAGGTCCCGGTCCGTGTGTTTCTTGTAGGCGAATGAATTAAGAGATTGAGCGAGTTGTGCCGATGATCATCACATACGTGGACACGGCTTGAAGGCACCGCCGAGCAAAGTTCCTTCTATAATTGGAATGCTGTAGTGGTCAGAAGTCAACGTCTGAACATGTATGAATCCAGGGGTATGTAAGGTACTTTGGGAGAAAGCGAAAAACGACCGCGAACCAGCGTATACGGCTCCTCTGCGGATTACAAATGTTGCCGGCTGAATAGATATCCCGCCAAAGACTAAAGGCCGATACGTAAAGCTTTCTCCATCCCCACATTCTCCCACGCAGTATTGGTGCCCCAAGTGCCGTTCCCGCTGGCTATATTGCGGAAAATCGAGGCACCATAACTGCTCCCGATCCCCATTCCGTTGACCTATACCACATTCGTAGTATTTTGATTCGTTGCACCGTACCGTTTGGCAAGCAGCATTCGTCAGCACTGCGGTAAAAGGCACAGTTTTTGTCACCAGGTGATAAGATGCGAATATCCATATTGCTGATTCAGAGACTTCGGAAACTTTAGGGATAATACATAAATAGTAAATTATGGTTACTCAGGACAATCCTAGGTTTAGTCAGAGCTCAGACATGGTTTGCACCAGAGTCCATAGTTCAGGATTTCATAAACCTGTCTACTACATATTCCAGGAAAAGGTGATGGCTCTCTTCATTGTCCTAGATCGTCTATAATGAGCAATAGACATTGAGTGATGTTGTCTGGACCAGCGCTAATCGGACGGACACTTAAATAGTCTGAACTTAGGTCAAGATTCAATGTTGCGACACTGGACGGATTTTGAGTTCCGCCGCACAATTCGATAATGGCATAAAGTTCCATTAGACATGCACTAATCCAGGAGCCGAATGACGGCCGATGTTAAGGTGGAAACTTTTATAGATATTCCGCTCATGCTGAGGCCAGTTAGTCATATCAGCTGTTCCTAAGAAATCTCATATTGCTATATTTTTCAAGTCATTCAACGAAATGTCTGCCAATGATGATCATATTCTTACCCTGTCGTGTCCGGATAAGCCTGGCATCGTTCACGCTGTCACCGGCCTGCTCGCTAGTCACGGGTTAAATATTCTGGATCTCCAGCAGTTCTCCGATAGAACATCGAAAAAGTTCTTTATGAGGGTACATTTTGGTCATGCTGCGTCTACCGACAGCCTCGTCGAACCCGTTAAAAAGCTGTCTGCAGAATTGCAGTGGGATAACTACGACTTGCGGCCAGCCAGTCAAAAACCCAGGGTGTTGATTATGGTCTCCAAGATCGGACATTGTCTGAACGATATTCTGTTCAGGACCAAGACCAATCAGCTCGGTATCGAAATCCCTCTGATCGTGTCTAACCATCCCGATTACCGCGCTCTCGCCGAGAGCTACGGCATCCAGTTTCATCATCTGCCCGTCACCAAAGACACGAAATTAGAGCAGGAGAAGCAGATTCTGGATCTCATTCGCGAGAACAACATCGAGCTCGTGGTCTTGGCACGGTACATGGTGCGTATAAAACCCTGTCGTGACCAATCCCTTAGTTTTCTTGTTTCGTATGACCGAGCAAGTTCCATAATGCGGGACTTAGAGATCCCAACTAACATGCTTTCACGTATGTAGCAAGTTCTGAGCCCCGGGCTATGCGAGGCCATGAGCGGGAAGATCATAAACATTCATCACAGCTTCTTGCCATCCTTCAAAGGGGCCAAGCCATATCACCAGGCCTTCGAGAGAGGCGTGAAGATCATTGGTGCGACGGCCCACTTCGTCACGGCCGACTTGGACGAGGGCCCCATCATCGAACAGAGAGTTGCCCGGGTAGACCATGCTATGAGCCCGAAGGAGCTGGTAGAAGAAGGCAGTAACGTGGAGAGCCAGGTGCTGGCGGCGGCGGTCAAGTGGTGGAGCGAGAAAAGAGTCTTTCTCAACGGCCACAAGACAGTCGTATTCAACTGAAACCAATGACGCTCGGCATCTGCTGGTTTCGTTCTCGCGTCATTGGATCCTGAGCTATATATTCGAATATGAACAGGAGGAGACTCTCAAGTCGAATACCGGCTATAGAAAGACGACAGAAGCCGACAATGATATCGGTAACTCGGCAACTTTGATCGTTCATAGCACATAACGGTGGAATTGTATTAGTTAAGGCAAATTTCGGAAAAAATGGGAATAGAAGACAATAACTGGGTGTTATCCATCGTGCGCAAGCATGATCTCCCAAGTTTATCATTTACCATGTCGATGGTTAAAGCATATTTCCGAGTTGTCTCCAATGTGATGATGAAGTATACAAGTTGTGTTTCAAAAGCAACTGAGACGAACAGGACAGCGCGGACCAATCATGATTGCTCGTAGAACCATTTCGGGTTATAGATGTTTCCTAATTGGAATTAATAGCAACTAAGCCACTGTGATCTACCTTGTACATATTGGTAATCTTCTGTAAGATAAGGCAAGTTGCTGATAGGTTCCAATCAGTTAAAAGATAACGTTCGCTCAAATATACACGCTCTCTGCAGAGCTATCTGTAGGATGGAAGATCTGCAGTAGATAATAGCCTCGGATAGCGGCTTATGTTGGAGATGTTTCACTGTAAATAGGATCTGACAGGTGACGACATTGCTACATTTAGTACAGTACTTAGGTAGGGCTACTATCCAAAAGCGATGTTAGTGGAGTGGCAATTGTTTAAGTAGTAGATCGGCAGATTGCTTGGAATTGATTTCATGACAACAAAGACTTCTAAATCAGGCTGGGATTGCAAATACTATTCCTAATTCTGCCCATAGCGTCGACTACAGCTGAAGGTTACCAGTTGATTGAATCATAGAATAACAAAGAAGCCAATTATCATCGAGGACTTCCATCAACACAACCGAGACAACCTCGGCACTATGGTACTACAGAAAATGCAGGGTCTTTTCTTGCATCCTCTGCACAGACTCTGCAAACACTTGGCAAGCCTGGTAGGGGAAGAAATTTTACCACCACGCAAACGTCTGATTCAAGGCTGTTGATCATTTCACCCGACAGTCAGCCCAGAATGGTCTGCGCGCAGTAGTTAACAGGCGACTGGGTAGCGGGCAGGAATCAACGAGTCAAGGGACCTACCTACCCCACAATCCATCCCACCGGTACCACCTACCGAATACCGATAATTACTTAGTTGTAAGTACTGTAATCGGTGCTGGCCATAGGTACCTCCTACCGCCCCGCCGGTGGGCTTACCGCAGCGTACCTTAGTGCAAAGCAGGGAAAGCCTGTATTCCAATTATTTAGGTCTTGTTCGTACTCGTACTTTAGTTCCCGCCGTCCGTTCCGGACTGAAACTCTTCAATGTCCGTCTTCGTTTATTGTCTCTACCAAGCACATACCAACATTACCCAAAGAATCGATATCGCTTCAAGGCATTGAGACACAGATCAATTGGGAACTTTGCTGGCGACAGTCTAAGCAGAGTCGCATTGCTACAATAGTCTTTTACTCTTGAATATTCTTCGACTCCCCCCACCTTCCATCCCACTATCCGACCATGCCGATTCGCAATCCCTTCGCCAAGCGGCCTTTCTTAACCACCGGCGCCGAAGTCGTCAACGACGAAAATGCGCCCCCTTCCACCCGTCAGAAAGACTCGTACAGCGGCTTTGAGAGGGTAGATACTGTCGGATCAAGAACATCATCAGCATGGAGCATCCACTCAACAAAGAGCCGCGATACCGGCGACTATAAGATGAGTGGTGAGTCTACCAGCGCAGCATATCTTACACGTCAGGAAATCGAAGCATAAATCGCTGACTAGGTTCGTCGCCAGTTGTCAACGACAGTGGTGTTTATCTTCCGGTGAGTAGCACTTCATGTTCCTCCAAATATCGAAATACCGTTTTTTTGCTTACTAGTCACTATCTAGCCTTCTCCCACAGATGAGAAAGGTCTCTGGCCAAGGCGGCTGCCAAACTCTCGTACTTCTATGGACACAAAGAGTAGTATCGGCGACATCGAGCATTTTTCTATTTCTCGCGAGTCCTTCGATTCCTACCGCCGATCATTCGTAAGCAGCGCTCCTGTTCACCGCCGCTACCTAAAATTGCTAATTATATCCTATGTAAAGGACATCTGCGCAAAGTCCCCTGTCCTTGTTCATGATATGCCTAGGCAGAGCCTCGACTCTGCTGGGATGCGAAACCCCAGATCTTCTGTGAGGAATCGTTCCTTTGAGCGAGAACTGCCTACGGCGGAGGAAGGCTTCGAAGACGTCGGGTTGAACGATGATCAGAAGCAGAACCAGCAACAACACTCGAAAAGAAAGAGCTTCTTCTCCAAGTTTTCCGAGCCTCAGGAGCCCAGTATGCACGGGGAGGGATTGTCTCGCTTCATTCCCGGCCGGAAGCGAGCGCAGAGCGGCCAAGGGGCTGAATTGGGACCCGTGGAACGACCTAGATCGTCTCAATCGGTTCTACCCCAGGAAGTGCAGTAAATCTTAATCGTATCTATTTTGTTCTGTTATTTTTTCCGATGCATCACTTTGCGATGGACGGCTTCGCATAGGTTGGGGCATTTATGATATAGAGCGATCGTTTGCCCCTTACCGGAGACTATATTGTCTTTATTGGCGCTCGTTACCCTATCTGGTGGTCTCTTAGCTCTGGCAGGAGACAAAAGACTTCCGCGGCGGAAGGATTAGTCGTTGGACGTAATGATAATGCATAGATGAGAACGGACCCCGATATAATTCCAATATTAGGGTCAGTGGACACAAATGGAATTTGACGTTCTATCGTCGGTGTTGCTGTTTAGTACGTTCATGACTCTCGTACGTGCCATACTACGTATATTCCTGCCTCTACCATTACATGGACCTACTCTATCGCAATGTAAAACAGTCCGGACGCTACCGTGTCTATGGAATTGTGTTTAAAAACGTCAGTACAACTGTTCCCGGACGTAAATACCGAAGATACTACGATGTAGCTCGACAATATCACCAGTCATTAGGCCTAAATTCCCCTCCCTCCTTTCTCCCAGCCTGATAGATAAGAAAGGGAAAAAAACCTTAACAAAGTCTTAAAGATTGTTCTATATGTAAGCTGCAGGGTTCTCAGATCGCTTGGGAGGCAGCTGTTCTAAGGTAACATTATGGCTTGTTCTCGTGCCAGGTACCGTGGCACGAGGACCACTATATAAATTTTATTGGCTGATGCGATTGCAGAACTGAGATAAGTTTATGGCATATGCCAAAGTCTATTGTGTCAGTTGTATAGACGATTGACTGGCCATCACCTTTCTTCAGTTCAAGGCTGTCTTGCATGCATGGTACTAGTTATTTACGCAGTTCTCTATCTTCTGCGCCGTTACCGTGATGGACTACCCGATTTTGTTCCCTAATCAAGGAGATGCACACTGGGTATTTAATTTATTTCTATGTATTACCAAGGCTCCGGTAGCGCTCGTCCTTGTGCTTTGGAAACTTGTTGCCAGAAGTTGTTCGATCGATTTTTGACTTATAGAAGCAGCACTAATTGAAACATAAGTTACTCGGTATTCCAATGTAGCCAGCAAAAAGGTGACTATCGCGTATATCTGCACTATTTACAGCTACATCGCGCATTACATGTACAAAGTAGAACTGTAGTTATCTATGCGGAAGTACTTACATTAGTTTGTCTACCTATGTCGTCACTCATGGCCCCTCCTACCCCACGACCCTGCCAAGCCAAACGCATTATCGATAATAATTTTTCTGCATGAGCTCTATCAGTGAAGCCCACCCCAAGGAGCGTTGCTGGACTGCTTGCTCCGATAAACACCGGCTAATTCCTGGCATCTTCGTCTGCGACAAGTCTCTTTGCCATGGCACCGCGGCGCCCAGACAAGAAATCGAAGAGGTCGGGCAAAGGCGCCATATCGCGCGCCGCCGCAGGCAGCTCCAACAACAACAAACCCGTATCCCCGCAGGTCCTCGTCAAGGCCGCCGAGTTCCAGTTACAGGAGGGCAATGTACAGGACGCCGCCACCCTCGCTGAGAAGGCCCTGGAGGGATCGTCTCCCGGCAGCGACGACGCCCTCTGCGCATTAAATTTTCTCGGACAGATCAATCTCGAGCTCGGCGACTTCGACACGGCGCGAGCCTACCTCCTGCGCGCCGTCGCAATCGACGAAGATGGGTCCAAAGATGAGAACGTGGGCGGCGGCCCTGAAAAATTCCTGTCTTTGGCGCAGCTGAGCGAGGAGGGCGGCAAGGATAGCGTGGGCTGGTTCCAAAAGGGCGCCGCAGCGCTGAGGGAGCGGATCCATGCTCTCGAGGGCGCAAAAGGGAAGGGCAAGCAGAGCGATGAAGAAACGATCTTATTAGAGGAGCTGCGGAAGAAACTAGCCATGACGCTATGCTCAGTCGCCGAAGTCTTCATGACCGATCTGTCATGGGAAGACGACGCCGAAAAGCGCTGCGAGTCCCTCACTACCGAAGCTACCATGATCGCGCCTGATTTCGCTGAGACGTGGCAGACTTTAGCCAACGTCCGCATCTCACAGTCTAGGTTCGACGACGCAAAAGCGGCGTTGAACCGGAGTCTCGAGCTATGGAAAGACTTGCCACCGGAAGACCCGTCTGTGCCTGACTTTCCCAGCCGAGTCGGTCTTTCTAGGTTACTCATGGAGGTTGAATTGGAACAAGAAGCACTCGAGGTACTCGAAAGACTCGTTGGCGAGGACGATCAGAGCGTGGAGGTGTGGTATTTGGGCGGCTGGGCTCTCTACGTCATGGGAGAAACGCAAAAAGATAACAAAGCCGAAGAAGACTACAAGGCGTCGTGGATATCTAGCCGAGTTTGGCTAAACCAGTGCCTCCACCTATACAAGTTACAGGAATACGAGGACGAGCGGTTAGGGGAGCACGCTAAAGAGCTGCTTGCCGCGATCGCAAAGGAACTCGGGGAGGCGCCGGCCGGACAAGACGAGGAAGATGATGACGGATCAGGGTGGGAGGATGAAGAAAGTGACGAGGAGATGCAGGAATAGAGCATCCCAGTCGACAGCAGTACAACAAAGCGTATGATAAGGAGATACCACGAATACCTGGGGTTTTGATCATTTTGGCAGAAGACCGGCGGCGTCTGGAGTCTAAAATAGGCAGTTCTTTCCATCGTGGGACAGGTAGATATGGACTTCTTATAGCTCTCTTACGTGTGATGATCCTTTTAAGTGTCTCTAATGCGCCAGAACTCCGTGCAAATGCCAACATATTGAAGGATCTCTTATAACAGGCCTGTTAACAAGGAAGCAGCCTCCATTTTCACATATTTCGTCCCTATGCCGCAACCTTGAGCCTCTCAATTTGCTCCGTGGGCGGCTCCTCTTCCTCGTCTTCAATCTTTCCAGCAAGACCGCGCTCCCAGAGTTGCTTGCCCGTAAGCCTAGGGGCCTCCTTAACCCTGGCCTTTTTGAGCTCGGCGAGCCGCTCCTCCTCGTCCCGCTGGCGCTGCTCCTCCATCTCGCGCATGAAGTCGTCGCGCCACTTGAGGAACGTCTCGGGCGTAACAGGCGTGCCGTGGAACTTCTTATTCTCCTCGCGCTCGGCTGCCAATTGTGCCTCTTCCCTCACGCGCTCCGCGGCCTCTTTGCGCTCGGTCATCAGCTGCTCGGCAAGCTCTGTCAACGTGGTCACGAGCGTAAAGACCATGGCCATGCCGAGGTTCTCCTGGATAGCGTCTTCCAGTCCCTTGAGGAGGTGCTCCTTGTCGGCGGCTACCGAGAACCGGGGGTGCACCGGCGCATTGGGGGGAGGTGAAAGGTCTAATATGGGCGCCTCGTCGGGATACGCATCTGGATACCGCACGTGTAGGATAATCGTGGGTGGCTCGACCTCTTCGTCGCCATTGTTGTCGTCGTCGGGCGGGTTGAGCTTCACGGCGATACGGTATTCCGTGTCTGAGACATCTATTTCGTAGCGAACGAGGGCCAGTTAATACAGCGCGCAACATGGCGGGGTATCCTTTCGTGCTTATGACGGACGGACGGACCAACCAACCTGTTATCTCTTCGGGAAATATAGAATCTAGCACTTCGCGCTCTTCTATCTGCTCTTCTCTACCCATCTTGGCGGAACTGTGAGGTCTCGAGACTGCGTGATTGCGTCTGGTCTCTGATTCAAGGTCAAAGCATTTGTACCTACTTAATGAGGGCCTCACTTTCTTATTAGAAGAGAAGACTACCTAGGAGGGGCCTGCTCCAATGCACTATGGCGCCTATCAGCGTTATCGATAGTGGGGTAGCAGTCTATAGCGTCTTACAGGGAACCTCACCGCCTAAATCCGAGCCCATTATTTTTATTCTGCCGGTCTGCATGGGAAATTTCCAGCTTGACTCTGAGCGCAAGAACCTAGATAGCATTAAAGCTTTCGTGATCTTGTCAATTCGACAAATTTAGCAAATATGGCGCCGAAGAGTGACGTAGGAACAAAAAGGAAGCTCCCTAGTCGTAGCAAAGATTCAAATACCAAGAAACCAAAATACGAGAAACGCCCTCCGCCGCCGCCAGCAGACGAACCAGATAGCGTTAGCAACGATGATTTCGGCGACCTCTCTGACCATGACGAGGATGGCGGTGCCGCGGTAAGCGAAAACAAGGCGCAAAACAACGGCGATAAAGACGGGAAAACCTTTGAAAGAGGTGAGTTTAATCTACTTGAGAGCTTATCGTCGACCTGCACTGACCCTACCTATCCAGGCCAAACCTCAAGGGAATCCCACCAGAAGCAGAAACAACTTGCTCAGGACCGCAAGGCGAATAAACCTTTAGCCGACGAATTGACAAGAGCCAAGAAGCTATGGGAGAGACTGCGCCGAAAGTCCCATGTTCCCAAGGAAGAGAGAGACAAGCTCGTGGAAGAGCTCTTTGCCATAACCACTGGGCGCATGAAGGATTTCGTACTCAAGCACGACGCCGTCCGTGTTGTTCAGACAGCCATCAAATACTCTACACCAGAGAGGCGGAAGATGATCGCGAAGGAACTTCAGGGGACCTACGCCCTACTAGCAGAAAGCAGATATGCCAAGTTCCTGATAGGCAAGCTTATCGTTGAAGGCGACAAGGAGGTCCGAGATCTGATCGTTCCCGAGTTTTATGGCCGGGTGCGAAAAATGATCAATCATCCCGAGGCTTCGTGGATACTCGATGATATCTATCGAGGGGTTGCTTCCAAAGAACAAAAGGCCATCCTTCTCCGTGAATGGTATGGCCCGGATACCTTCCTCTTCCGTGGGACCGGAGAAGAAGAGGATGCGCCGACAGCCGAACTCTCAGTCATTCTGGAAAAAGAACCAGGAAAACGGGCTTCCATTATGAAATATCTACTGGATTTGACCAACCAGCTGATACAGAAAAAGTTGACTGGTTTTACAATGCTTCATGACGCCATGTACCAATACTACACTAATGTGAAGGTGGGCTCCGAGGAAGCTAAAGAATACATGGAAATGATCAAGGAGGATGAAAATGGTGATCTGCTCAAAAACATGGGCTTCACCAAACACGGCGCTCGTCTCGTATGCTTACTTCTAGCCCATGGCACGGCTAAGGATCGAAAACAGATCTTGAAAACATACAAAGACACATTTCAGCTCATGTCAACCGATCCCCACGGCCACCTCATTATACTTACCGCTTACGACACAATCGATGACACCGTTTTAACATCCAAATCCATCATCAGCGAGTTGCTTGGCAAGTCGGAACAAAACGATGCTTCGAACATTATCACTCTGGCCAATGATCCCAATGCTAGATTAACCATACGGTATCTACTTGAAGGTGCGAGTAAAGCGCTTTTTGATGGGAGTCGTGCAGGCGATCTTCAACTACTAGAGCAAATCTGGGAGATCCGGAAAACGACTAGCAAGAAAGACCCGGATACACGCCGAAAAGAATTAGTTGCAGCATTATCGCCGTCGTTATTAGCTGCTATAGCTTCGTCGGCAGAAGATCTGGTGGCCACCTCATTTGGATGCCAGTTGGTGACCGAGGCCCTTATTTCCTGTACCGGGGACAAGTCTGAAGCACTGAAAGCTGTGGCACAAACAGCTGGAGGTGACCCAGACGCGGAGGTTGAAAAGGGTGAGGAAGATAATGAGGTCATAGCCGACTTCCCTTCACCACCTCATATCTCCAAAATCCCCCACGGTGGACGCATGTTCAAGACTCTCATATCTGGGGGCCATTTCGATAGAGAATCGCGCAAAGTGATACCGTGTGACCCGCCGCTTCGTTTTGCCGATATTCTGTATCCCGTCATCAAGGAGCACAGTGTGTCATGGGCCACAGGGCCCAGTTCTTTCGTAGTGCTCAACCTGCTCGAGGCGGACGACTTCTCCCATGCGGGGGAATTACGCAAGACGTTGAAGAAGCACAAGAAACAGCTCGAGAAGGCGGCAACCGAGGAAACGCCGGAACAGAAGGCGGCGCGCGAAGCCGTCAAGACGAATGGTGAAGCTGAGAAGGTGACGAAGAAGGGCAAGAAAGCTGGAGTGAAGGAGAGGCCTGTGGGTAATATGGGTTCGAAGTTATTGCTCGAGAAGTTGGGCAAATAGAAACCACTGAAGCTTTCTGATATATAGAAGTAGAAGGGCCCACTGACGAAATGTAATATCTTTTAAAATTAAGATGGTTCCCCTTATGAGGCATTGATTAGTATATACACTTCAACGGGCAGGATTCGTAACCCTAAGTATATTCATTGTACGGATATATACCGCTCGCTCATTTCGTATTTGTGAACTGTATCCAGGTAGCACATAGTTAAACCTCCCGGCCATACTATAACAGGTATGTCGCTCCAGCAGGCCTGCTGTGATTCATCGAACGCTCACGGCGTTTAGTGTGTTAACCTCAGACTTACGCGACTCTCCAGAGTAACACGGAGGAGTTATTTGGCTAGATACTTCATTCAAATGTCAGACTTTCAATCAGAAAGTTGGGACAGCTAACGTTATATCATCAAGGACGAGGGGAGGTATCATATATGTGAGACTTCGATATAGGATTCGTGCTGCAAAAGGACGCCCGCTTTGGCATCTTGTGTATCCAAAGCAATACTACTTCATCTTGGTACTCGCAAAACTGTCTTGTAGCACCATATAAGAGACTGTCCTTCGTAATAAGGCATGCGGGTCAGGTAGGAGACATCGCACCACAGGATCGTGTCACCTCGCATTATTAGATGAGGGTTTTACATTTTCTGCTGCCGAAATAAACATGTCACCAACTGAACTAGGCAGTGTTTATACTAAAAACGTCGATACCATACGTCTGGGCTTTATTCCTAAGCAGGGGATTCTTGCGTAGCTGCCTGGCTAACAGCGTTAATAAGCATAACTATTTTTTCTTCTACACTTATATGACTGAAGTTGTCATAGAGTGTAAGTATTGGCTGTGTGCCTTCGCTTCTTTTGGTCTGTATCTCCCATTTTACTATCGTGGAACCATTTCCTCTTCAACCTACCACCCCTTTTACTCTTCACGCTCCTCTCTACTCACACAATAATCGTCAATTTCATCTACTCCACCTAGGTAGATAAACGTGATTCACGATCGACACCACTGCCGCAACGATCTTACAATTCTCACGTATTCCATATTGGTGGTCACTCCAGCATTTACACCCTCCTCCAGCTTCACTCAAGCTGTTGTCTTCAGTGAACTCATCTGATCATGAATTGAGACTACTGCTACATCTTACAGTTGCATTCAACCCGACAATCAAATCTCTTTCACTTCTTTCCATTCCCCCCCCCCTTCAAATCATCGTTGTTTGTGCCTCTAACGAAACCTCGTTACTCTAGCTGGAAGTCTACTAAGATCCCCCGCCATATTCTTAAGGCATCCGCCTGGATGGCATCAACATGGCACTCAATTCTCTACCCCTTACGGGCTACGAGGAGCCCCAGAAGGGAGCTTGTCCAGATCACTTCAGGTTCTACCGCTGCGGCGACTTCGCTGCGTGCTGTCCCGCAAACCCGTGTGGCTTTCTCGAGTTTAACAATCCTTGCGACGCTGCCATTGCCGCTCTAGAGGATCAGAATAGCAACAGTGGCGATGATGGCAACGGCAATGGGAATGATGACGGTGGCGGTGGAGATAAAGATACTATCACTATTACGACGACGACGACAAGACATGCTTCTACTCTAGTGCTAACTCCCTTCTCGACGAAAGGCACCGAGACGACATCTGCAGCTGATGATTCAGAAACATCATCTGTCGTGAACACCAGACATACATCCTCTCTTACGAACCTTCCATTTATCAGCTCAGGAGAGGCTTCTACAACAATTGTAAGCAGCTCTACTTCCGCTACAGGTATGTATTATTAAATATTCTATCTTCTCTCCCTATTTAACATGGTTTTGCTTGTTCCCACATACTGCTTTCGCACGGCTCCCAAAGACGAGTCGAACATTACATTATCCGCAGGATCTAACTAATAACCTGAATCTTTGTAGGCATCAGCACCAGCACCAGTCCAACCAGCAGCGTCACAGAAACAACGCTTCCAGCGCCGTCCGTAGAAAGCAGTAACAACAACGGCACCGCCCCTCACTCATCTAACACAACCATCGCAGGAGCCAGCGTTGGCGGCGTTGTTGGTGGAATAGCGCTGCTCTTATTAGTATTCTGGCTCCTCCGCCGCCGCCGTCTGTCAAAGCGCATGTCGTCGCTCCGTGGCGATAGTCCCATTCCAAACAGACCCCCTAATGAGAAGTCCATCATGGACCGACACCATTCTCTCACGGGAACGGCGCTCGGAGTCCAGTCCTTTCCTGAGATCGGAGGTAGGTAAAGCCTCGCTATACCCAAGAGTTTGTTTAAACTATTCCTTTTTGTAAACAAGGGAAGGGCCGTATTATATTGTATACAGTCGAATTGCTTACTTACTTCGATTTACTTACACCCATTTCTAGGCCAACCTCCGAATCACAATCAATACAGCACATACACCTACACCGAGCAACTACTCCCCACAGGCCCATGGCCGGACGAGGGCTGGCCTCTACGCACCGCCTCGGAACCCAGTCTCCATCAACAGTTCTCGTCACAAAAACAGCCCGTCTACGCCGAGCTCGACTCAGCCGAGACACGGTTTCCCGGCGCCGTGCTGCCGGGTATACATTCGCTAGACAGACGACCCTCTCCGCAGATCCACCCTTCGCAACTGACGCCCGGGTTCCCAGGCACGCAAATGGCGATCCAGAGTCGTGGTGGTAGTGGGAACTTCAATGTCGGTGTTGATCAGGGATACCACGGCTACGCCTCCCCGGTAGGAAATGCAGATGCAAATCTGGTGGGAGAGGCGCCGCCTAGGGCTACGTTGAATGCGACGGACGACGAGAGGTTGAATAACTTATACGCTAATAGCTGGGCACGAGGGCTATGAGCATGGATGTCACCGAAGGTCAACAGAGGACCAAAAAGGGATAACGTGCCAAGGAAATAAGGGCGGTGTTTTCGTCGAATTAACTAGCATCATATCCTTGGATGAAGCATGATCAAGGATGGAAAGAGAAATGGCTGGGAGGTTACAGGGCGAGAGTTGGTCAGAAGATATCATGCAAAAATCTGGCTCGCGAGCTGGTTCTCTAAAGCTTGTTTCACGCATCAAGAGTCGATGGCAAGTGATTAATTGACTAGTTCAGTTAGGGAGAAACCTAGCCTAGCCTGTCAAAGTGAAGTTGTTCTCTCTGATCTCCTTCCTATCTCTCTTTCTCTTTATCCCAGGGAGTTCTTACAGCAGTCTTCTCTCATTCTCTCCCTCTTGAGTACCAAAATCCGAATCTCAAATAGCTACCGGTTCGGTGCTTGTCTTCTTTTTTTTTTTTGCCAGCCTTTTCCTGTCTTTGGCGGGGTATACAAACGAATCAAATAATGGAAGGGTGGAATATAGTAGATGGTGAAAAGTAAGTAAGAGAACTTTTCCACCAAGGCCGTTCTTTTTTTGCAGCCGGCTTGACAAACAATACCCAACGCCATTCATGCAAATCGTGAAAAGAAAGCAAGAAAGGGAAGTATAAACTACCTCATTTTCTTGCGGAAGTCTATGCAACTAAGCAATCTGTAAATGCAAAACGCCGGGCAAGGGAAACCACCCATAATCTATTGGTTTAGGGGAGCTGGTAACAAGGAATATGAGATGGATAGTTCTTTTGTTGTCGCCGTTTTTTTAAGTAGGCAACTCTCGTAGGCGGGCGATATTAGCGTAAGGTATTCTTGGCCGGGGCAATTCATAATCAATGTAGGTGACCATAGCAGGACCATGTACCCAGTGAGCCGCAAGTACCGTTCAGTTTGGCATGAGCTTGTTCACCTCATCGAGTAGCTCTTGCAGGTCCTCATCGCCTATCTTGTCGGTGAGTGACGGAATTAACGTTTTGGCCTCTTCGGCAGTTTCACAGCACAACGAGCCTATGAATTGACTGTGAGTTATGCACCAGATAAGAGGGCGAGAGAGAGAAGCGCATACCGAGCTGTGCGCGCTCAAACTTGTGAAATTCCTTGTGCGAGCTCAAGAGTCGCTCGACAGCCTCGACGTTCTCCTTCTTTTTGAAGCGCGAGAATGCGTCCAAATAATCAATTGTCTTGCTCAACATTCTGCTCGTAGGCTGAGGTTAGCCAGACAGTCCACAACAAAGAATCCCCCAAGAAAGTAGGAGGATATCATGTCCAGGTATGGAGAAAGGGCTAGACGAAGCGAATGGAGAGAGCCTGCGCATGCGTACTCGGTTTCATTGACATTCTTGCGGTCGTTCCTTCGCTTGGAGACAAGCGCATTGATGACCAGCGCGGCCTCGGACAACGTCAGCGTGTCAACTTCCTGGAATTCGCCGAGGTTGATGGTGGTTGACGCCTCTTCATTGCCTGCCGCTATCGCCTTTGCGCGCGACGTCTGGTGGAACTGCTCTGTTTCGGGGCGGGACATGATGGCGATCTCGTCTTTGCGTTGTATCGAAGCGTTTTCGGTCGTGAAAGGGCGGCAGAGAGCTTGCGACGTCGGGAAACGAGCGTGATCAGCAACAAAGGCGTTGAAGGTGCAGGTGCGGATAGCGAGCGATGCGCCGGGTAGTTCTCGACCAGAAGCAGATATTGACGTGGTGGGATCAAAAGCTACGTTGTTCTTCTGTCCGATGCTGTTGTTGTAGCCTTGGTGCTTGTGGGAAGCTTTGTCGTGGTAAAGACTCGGAAAGATAGATATCAGATATCAGAACTCTATTTTCCGAGATTTGACCCAGGCTGAGAGGTCCAGGCGCGTCGATGTTAAAATCCATCGTACTGGGTAGGTGCCTATTTTAGCGTGTTATAGTGGGCTGGACCCCTGCAAGCAATGTGCTACGTACAGGTGCGGCCCCAGAGTGTCTTAGAAACTGGCTGTGGGGAAACTTCGGATGCTTCATTGTCCAACCCAGCAACTCAACTCATCTATGCAACTCGAAGGGATATCTCGACCCAAAACCCGGTACAACAAATCTTGTCGATTCAGCATAACAAGAAATGGCCAATTGAAAAGTGGTGATACTTCCCTCGCCCTGGACTGACCTTTGTCTCCCGAGCCTTCATCATGTATGTTGTCCCAACGTCGCAAATCTCACTGAGCATCAGCTAACATCATATTGAAAGGGGCATCTTAGCTCTCATTGTCATTAATAAGGCCGGGGGTCTCATCTACAACCGCACCTTTGGAGATGGGTTGAATCAACTCAACACAAATGACTACCTGGTTCTCGCCGGAACTTTCCACGGGTGAGTTGTAGTAGGAGCTTGTCCTCATTGAACCACCGAATTCGACAATCAACTAATTCGCCTTAGAGTTCACGCCATTACCACCCGCTTGAATCCGGGTCACCAACCACACCAGATTACCGCAGGCGGCATACCGAGCCGTCCTGATCCCCCTTCCGGACTTGAGGTAATGGAGTCTGAGAACTTCCGGCTGCAGTGTTTCAATACCTTGACAGGCACCAAGTTCCTGCTCTTTACCGATACTCTGCAGGCCAATGTAGATGTTGCCATGCGCAAGATCTATGATCTCTACGCTGACTTTGTCACCAAAAACCCATTCTACCAGCTGGAGATGCCTATACGCTGTGACACTTTCGACAGGAAGCTGAATTCCTATATCAGAGAAGTCAACAATGCTCGCTAGGAATGGGTTCTGCTCGAGCACGAGGCATGACTATGAGGCGTGTGGTAATCTCGGGTTTCTCTGCATGGCACGGCGTTGGGAGTTCGACTGTGTATATGATAGATAGACTACTTCGTTGGTTTCAATACTGAAGAGCTAGGCATGTGGCCTTAGCAATAAGATAATAATGAGTTCTAACCAGGTAGTTAACATTCCCTATCTAGTAGTGTACACTCCTGACTCCGAGGCCCATGTCATAGAGAAGCATTTGACAGGTGGTACCAATCTAATTAATCATGATGTGTCCATCTTGTCACCGCCGTCCTTGTCTTTCTTGTCTCCGCTACCACTTGGTTTTAACAGGGGCTGGTTCTCGCCTTCTTCCTGGATATCTTCTAAGCTCGTCTTGTTCTTCGCTGCCTCCTCTTCCTGGGCAGCTTTAGCCTGTCGGGCATTCTCCTCTTCCATACTCATACGCAGGGCGAGTGCCAGTTCCGGGTCGGCGCTTGGGTCGAAATCGAAACCACCGAAGTCTCCACCACCTTCGGCCATGCCACTGCCACCTGCACCGCCTGCCGCTCCCTCGCCCAGAAGAATCGGTGTAGAAAGAAGCTGGTCGCTAAGAAGTTTACCGCTCGGGGGGATGACGACGAGGTGGGAATTGTCATTGCCCTTAACAACATTGTTGAAAGCCTCGAGCTTCTTCTGGACATCGTCATCGTCCAGATCGCCAAACAAGATGAAGTCGATATCGATGTTGCCTTTCTTCATCTTTTTCGCTAGGGAGACGAGCTTCTTCTCGTCATCAGCTACCGGTGAGCAGACAAACACGATGATGCGTTGACGTTGCGACTTGTTCTGTCGGTGTTTTAGGGCGAGCTGTTGTTATATGATGTTAGCTACTCTTCTTACTGTCGGGATTGGGCAAGATAGAGACGTACACTGGCAATTTGGATGCCGGTGGCAAGGTGCGAAGAGCCTGATATCTTCTTCTTAGTGCGGTGTAGACCTTCGAGCAGCTTTCCCCGTTCTGTCGTCAGTGTCGAGAGAACCTCTGGACCCTTACCGCCCATACTCATCAAGCCAACAGACGATTCGGGGTTCCCCTGTGTGACGCTATCGAATAGGATATTTATCGCATCGACCTGGGCGTCGAAGCGAGATGGTGTGTAATCTCCATTCCGACTGCTCTCGGAATTGTCCACCACTAGCATGACAGCCTGGAGCGGCATCTTGGCGAGGATGGGTTGGATTTGTCGAAGCTGTACGGAATGGACGGCGAGATACTTCGGACACGAAATGCGAATGATGCTATCGGATTGCCAGGGCGAGGCTGGAACTGCGTGGGTGTTTGGTGTGATATGGGAGCTTGGAAGCTTGGTAAACGTCAGGTCAGTGCAGCCTTGAGCTAAGCAAGCACATAAGTTACGTACTTTCTAGAATTCACAGTTTACCTTACTAGATTGGGTATGTGGGGCATGCGACTTCCTGGGAAGTTAGAAGTACATGTACCTACTCTACCTATGCCGATTTTTTATTCTAAATTTCATCAATACATTCTCATGTTTGTTCCAAGGCTATAGGTAAAGATCGGCTTGTATTGTGCCAAGCGATCTCGGCTCAGTGACCTGTAACGAGTCCGATTGAGCTCCGATCACCAACAAACTTAAGATCTGGTAACACCATAAAGAAAATGCCGTTACAAGCCCAGAATTTCCCTACTTTGCGGACTACCTAGGTATCTATCAACAAGTAGGTTGTCTTGGTGAAGGTGTTGGGAGATCATAGTCCGTCGCCAGCTTCGCAATCCCATTTTCTCACTAAACTCTTCGATATATTGGTATGAATTCCCCCGGCGAAGAGATCTAGGCTTTTCCTTCTAGGTTCTAGAGAACATCGGCCGATTTAACGTACCGGAAGATAACATCCAACATTACGTAGCCGACTCGCTGGGTAGAGTTTTTAGTAGACTAGGTTTGAGAAGTTGGATAGACACCTTCAGCAATCCAAAAAACGTCGCACGGGGCTTTCAAAATCATTATCAAGGTTGAGAGGCACTTTCCAAAACATTACTATCGCTGATAACAGGATATTTTCCCCGTAACTTACTCACCTTCATATATAACTAGATGTTGTCGTCAATTGGACTAAAGTCCTAACTCTATCGTCGTTCATGGACTTGTCGAATGTGATCTGTCAGTCAGCATGTCTCACAAAGTTTCCTCGTGTTTGTAGACTATTCTAGACTTACACACAAAGTAGGTGAAGCCGTAGATCCAGTTTCGACATTAACTCTTGACTGCTACTCGTGTCCAATTAAACAATTTAAAATGCATATGTTAGCTGCATGGTATTTCAGCTTAAATTTTTGAACCTAGCTATGTCTTTTAGCTAACAATCATTTTAGGTCATTGCCCGTAACCCTCGTGCCATCCTTCTGTTTGCCTCCGTTCCTTCGTTTGTCGTTTGCTGATTCAGTCAATGGTTCTAGTACCTCAATCCCTCATCTACCACAATAATAGAAATGGACGGAATGGATATAATGGATGACATTACGGCCTTCTCTCTGAATTCTGGCAACAATACGCTAATCTAACTTTCGATATCAACGATCAACGAGTTACTATATCTATTTTCCCAATTTTAGATTTGAGAACAGATCCAAAGGTGTACAGCTCATGTGCAATACTTAGGTTCGGCAGCCCAACTGGCAATTCAAGTGGTGCAAGCCCAGGTTTCTTTTTCTTTTTTCTTTCTTTTTTCTATTCGTTTTTACACACGTTAGGTTTAATTGCATTCTGAATGTAAACATTCGCTGTTTAGGGAAACCTCCATATTTTCAAAGAGGCAAAAGATCCACTTGTTATCAATTCTAAACCCTGTAAGGTAGTCTAACCAAATTTACCACTAAATGGGGTACCTACCTACCTAAGCTTTTGAAAGTAAACAACGCTTAAGACACGCCCGCGCCTGCCCCAGTTCCCCAACATTGCGCGCATCGCTCAACTTCAGAACCAGAACAAACAGAACACCACACACAACCACTTCTTACCTGCGAATTCGAGTATTCCAACAAACCAAACAACCATACCAACCCACTAGAACTAATCACCATGGCGCCCGTACGATCACGAAAGCGCAAGTCTGAAGCGTCGCCAAGCACGTCGCCGCAGAGGAGTCCCATCAAGAGGCGCAAGTTAGGCGTCACGCTGGCTCAGAAGCAAGCATTGATCGACAACCTTCAGCTTGAGAGTACGTGTCACTTAACAGTAGTAATTCCTCCTATGGTGCAGAAATTAACGATGAGAATCAGTCACCGAACGCGCGCGACGGCTAAGGGCCCAATACAACATTCAAGCACAACAGCTCCGGTCACGCGTTGAAATGCGCGTCAATCGTATCCCAACAACGCTACGAAAGCTTAGGATGCGCGAACTCCCTGCAAAATCTTATCAGCCACATTACCCTCGGCCAGCCCCCAGGTCCCAGTATGTTCTCAAGCCTCCACCAGTCCCGGCGAAGGACGGAACATCGCCCAAGCCTATCCCCCGGAAGCCATTGCCCGCGGCCAGTCCGGTTCGTGGGCACAAACGGTTGAGGTGCGGCTTGCAACGTGACCTTTGCGCATATAGACTAACAACGTGCAGTAACGAGATTTCTGGCTCGGATAAAGAAAACCAAGGTGATATAGACAATCCTAAGAAGAGATTACGGACTGGGCCCGTCCAAGCGAAAGCACCCATCCCAGCATCACAAGTGCTGTCCCCAACGTCTTCGAACACACGCATTTTACCTAGAGACCGGCCAGCGTCACCCATGAAATCTATAATGAGCCGGCCTGCATCACCAGTGAAAGTCCCGACGGCTAAAGCTTCTTCAAATATTCTTTCGAGCATAGTAGAGAGAGCCAAAGCCACACGGCCAGCAGCTGCTACGAGAACGACTACTGCCTCCTCGACGGTAAGCTCAACTACGGCAACTACAGCAACCACGGCGACCACAGCGACCGGCCGAACACGCAAAGCCGCAGCGCGGCCGCCATCTGCTGCCACTACCCGGGGCAAACGCAAGGTCAGCGTGACTAGCGATTCGAGTGAGGGAAGCACGACGACTATAGTGAAGAAGGCGTCAACTGCATCAAAAACCACAAAGGCGGCGCCTGCCACTAAAAAGACAGTTATGAACACAATCAAATCAGCCATAACCAAGAAAGCCCCCGCTGCAAAAGCGGCACCTGCAACATCGAGAACAGGGAGGACGCTAAGGAAACGGACCTAGAGAGCGAACGGCGGAATGTATGCATATGGAAAGGAATTGGCGTTTGGCGTTCAAATACGGTCATAGGGCTCCAGGCTAACCGGTGGAGCATCGTATTGGTTCGGGTATCAAGAATTATTCTTTATGCAACGCTTGAATATACTGACGCTCCTAGCGTAACCATGCCCAGTTGATGTTACGATGCTTTCTTCTTCTTGTCGTCTACTAACTCAATGTTGTCTTCTGGTATCTCCTTATACTTCTCAAGCAGGAACTCCTCAATCTCGTCGCTCACGTCACCCTGAACCACAATCTCCTCGCCGCCGCTGGGCACCTTGGTCACCGAAGATCCCGTAGCAAACTTCTTGCCAAACTCCTTGGCGACCTTCTTCAGATCGAGGCCGAAAGCCTCCAGGCCTGATACCGCGGTGACATACTTCCTCTTATTCCTCTCGACGCGCTTTATCGTGACGACGCTGTTGGCCATCTTGTCGGCCTGCTTTTGCTCGGCCTTCTCGGCCTGGGCGGCCTTCTTCTGGGCGTCTTTGGCGGCCCGCTTCTGGGCTTCGACGGATAACGATGCCGTGGCGGCTTCTAGCGCTTCTGTAGAACATGGTTGGCTCTGTCAGCAAGCGTCACCACCCCTTTTTGTAGCTTGTCGGACCGCAAGATGCAATACAAGGTTAAGACCACGTACCGGGAGACCATATCTGCTGGTACATTGCAGGATGTGCTTTCTGCAGCCAGTCCTGGCATTTCTTGACCGTGCCGCCATATTCGCAGTACTGTTGTGGTGGATTAGCTCGTTCGCGTCTTACTCGCTAACGTATCCTTTCGGAGGCAGAACCGTTCGTGGATTAAAGAAGATAACCGTACCTCTGGGGGTAGCGTGCAAACTGCTCAGAGGTTATTCATCAGTAAATACATTACAGGTCGCGTAGCAGAAAGTGTCTTAGACGTACCGCCGCAATAGGTGACATGACGACTCTGGGGTTCACTTGGAACTTCTGGCTGCTCGGTATCTGCCATGGCCTGATCAATTGTATGTAAATGACTCTAGAAATACTACTTGATTTATCGCCCTCACGACTTGCGTTGGCTTGCTTCGTAGTGTGGGTTTTTCAGTTGCTTGTCGAAGGTGGTATAGAGATGGCGGGGTCATTCACGACTGGATGGTGGGGTAGATGGGCTTCGAGCAATGCATCTTGCTAAAGAAAAAGGTACATGTAAGACCCACCTCCTCATACCTCTTATCTGATAAGCTTGTTAAATGAATATATCGCCTTGAGTTCCGATTCTATCAATTCAAAATAATTGCTTCTGCAAAAGGTACTCAACTATACTTACTAAATCGCAATTATAATTATTGTCTTGATACAACCAAATTTCGTTTTCCCTTCCACCTTCTCGTTGCTTGCCAGCCCTCTTCGACTATCTCTGTGGCATTAGGCATTCAATGGTATTCGTGAAACGCTTCACAACCACTCCACACAGAGTAAATATCAAAGTTGTTCTGTATTGCCTAGATGATCATAGGAGCATCTACAGCGCGTCTATAGCCTCCTGACTAAACTATAACCTTTACAGTCTGAGTATAATAATTGCCGCCGACAGGATTATATATGCTGATTCCCCTGGACCATATACCGGGCCACTTGCCAGACCTGGCCAGGCCCGCGCCAATCTAGGGAATAGCAGACCGAGTATGACGTTATCAGCTCGCCCTTTCTGGACAATTGCGATCTCATCGTGAACGTTGCATGCCCAATCATGGGCTACCAGGCCTGCTGTCACGAAGCGACGTTGGGCCTGTAAGCGCCCAAAGTAGCGAAGGGCTTGGGAAAATGCACCTTGCTCCCAATCATTGATCGACGTCTTCTCCACTACGTCGCACCAGCGCTATCATTGGCTATGGCGACATGGGCTTCTAAAATTAACCCGCCAGACCGACCGACCGGGTGGGCGTGATTGGGCTGTTGGCCGATCCCCACTGCAGACTATCGACTGCCAGCGACACAGCGAGTGAGACTCGCCGGCGCTTCTTGCACAGCTTTTACGCCCTCATGCCCGAATTGGGCTCGCGCCATTGTGCGGTCTGGGCGAACCTGCAGTGGTAATGCAGGTTTGTGTGCGTTCTGTGTGACTCCGCTTATCCTCTCATCGTGGAAGCGCTTCACCTTAACCTTAGCCGCTTAAGGTTCGTAGTCTCAAAGAATAAAACTACTCGCACCCAAGCGCTCGGTAGGTCGCCTTCCTCCTGTTCTCTTCTCTTCAAGCTTCCTTTAGGTTGCCTCGTTTTCTACTTCGCTTCGTTGACCGGAGCATTCCAGTCGTTGGGGACGCTTCCTCTTATGTTCCTTACATTCTGTGACGCTGGACGTCTTTTTTCATTGCTGATATAGCTTTTTTCTCCTCATTCTCGTGATCCACTCCCTGTATTTGGTTCGAATTTCTGCCGCGGATTTCACATAAAAAATGTCTGAGTTATTTTTACTACCATCGACCACCTACCAACCACCCCCGTCGCCTTCGCTGGCTCGAAGGCCGGGTAGGTCACTTAATACCATAATGGAAGAGCCTGAGGATTCACAACGCAAGCGCGCTTCCCAGGGCCAACGCAGGGTTCAGGCTCGCCAGTCAAATGACAAGATAGTGCAATGGCTGTCACCGCGTATCAACGACTTTCCGACCCCACGCGGCTTTCACTACATGTCAGCACCGATACTACCTGACTCTCCCTCGACCGCATCTTTTGATGAGAGCAATTCACCGTCGTCGTCCTCGAATCCATGGAATCGGACGAGTGTTAGTACTGATGTCACAGAGTTTGACGATATATACGACGTATCGGATGACGAAGAGACCCGACAAAAGATGACAAGAACTTCATCACAGAGGCGCCATGATGGCTCACGCACTGCTTCCATGAAGCACTCGAGGACCGGGTCTTCGGGTTCTCATCTTAGCCTGCCGCCTTTGGTCATCCCGACTCAGAGAGACGCCAATCCAGAAAATTGGTCTGCAAAATCAAATCTCAAGAAATTTACCTCTCCAATACCTCCGACGCCACCTGCAAAGGTCGAGATGTCCCCAGCAGTGATCTCTTACCTTCAATTACAGCAAGCCCAGGCAGTGCCGACCATCTCAGCACCGCCTTCTTTAGATGGCAGCTTCACATCTGATCAGATGGCAGCCATGTCTGCGCCAGTGACACCGGTTATGGGATCAGATGATAAGATCGTTCTGGGAGATTGGTCCGGTGTTCAACTGCAGCCGGCTGCCCTAGAAACCCTACAGGCCTTATCCGGAAGCGAGGATGCCGATGAGGAATATCAGTCTGAGCAAGTGATTGAAATCCCAGAGGATAGGGTACCCGAAATGACCCAACAAGGTCGCCAACTGTTCGCTACTGCGTCTAGACCGCTGTTGAGACTAGCGACTGGACAACAACCTGTGAACGGCCTGACAAGTCTTGATATCCCATCTCCAGGTGGCTTCTTCTCTGGGCTTTCACCACGAGCAAGACATACTTGGCATCTACCTACCATCACCCCTGAAGACATTGCCCCGCCCACATCGACTACTGCTGAACAGTTCTATCGTCTACCATGGCTATCGGGCTCCTCAGCACCAGTTGAGCATGTCGTCGAAGTTAGGGGTACAATGTCGGATGGCATGCCCACTGCCCGACCTAT
Source organism: Xylaria cubensis (assembly GCA_022385715.1). Classification (NCBI taxonomy): domain Eukaryota; kingdom Fungi; phylum Ascomycota; class Sordariomycetes; order Xylariales; family Xylariaceae; genus Xylaria; species Xylaria cubensis. Next base: position 186,733 of record MU279056.1, on the reverse strand, counting down.
CATCATCGAGCAGATCGTAGAATCCAGGCACGCTTTTCAGGAGGATCCCGTCACCGCACGACGAATCGAACAGAGAAGTCCAATCACGTCGCCTACTGCTGAAGTTGTCCCGACATCGCCAAGCGATGACTTGATCGCCACGGAGATTGTAACGGTCTATGACCCGGAGTATGCAAAGAAGCAGCAAGCAGTGGCTCTCTCGAACCTAGACCGCACGGAGCTTTGGCTTATGGCTCAGAAGGCTTATCTCCAAGGAGTTTATGTGGAGGAAGACGCACAGACAAATTCAGAGTCAGAGCCACAGACAGTCGAGATCCATATAGAGGATGAGACGAAGGGAACGGAGGTAGAAGTCGAGGAATCACCGGTGACGCGAAAGAAGGCTGTTCGATTCTCAGAAGTCGCCGTACAGACAAACATCCCACGTACTCTCCCATCTGCATTTGCTCGCAAGGAATCCGCATACTACCGAGCTTTCCAGGACTACATCATCCGATCCCGCCCCCAGGACACCTTCGTCCACCGGCTCCCACGCTTTGAAGCTCTTCAGGCACAACGGATTTCTCTACGCGAGGCCCATCGCAACCAGCTACTTGGCAAATACCAACTCTCTGTAGTTCCACAATCAGCAAAGAAACGCATGAGCGCTAATGTCGTTCGTGGTGACGATGTCATTGTGGATGACCCAGAGAGACTAAAGCGCGAAAAGGAGGACGAGGCATTTGCTCAGATGTCTGCAGCCAACTGGCACGTGAGCGCAACCAAGGCCCTGAACGGTGGCAAGCTCTTCTCCGCCCCCATCGCTAAGCAACTGGCGAGAATTTCTCGCATTGGCAGTGCCCAAGACCGCACGCGCATTCTCGATCTCGGTGGTCAGGCGACGTGCGAGTGGGCCTGGCACTGTGCCATCGCATACCCCAACACGAAGGTCTACTCGGTTACTACTAAGGCGATCCGCCAGCTGTCGAACTGCAATATTCGCGGCCCGCCCAACCACCGACAGGTCGCTGTTGAACGACTCACCAAACTGCCCTTCCCCGATGCGCACTTTGACCTCGTGTCGGCGCGTGAGCTTCACTCCATCATCAAGTTTATCGGAGAGAACGGCACGGATGAGTGGGAGGGCTGTCTGAACGAGGTGATGCGGGTGCTGAAGCCCGGCGGCTACCTCGACTTCTCAGTGATCGACTCCGATATCATGAACGCGGGCCCCCGCGGTCTCGCCAAGTCGGTCGAGTTCGGCTTCTCCCTCAAGACGCTGGGCTACGACCCCAACCCCACCCGCCTCTTTCTAGGGCGTCTGGGCCGTGCCGGCTTCGAGGAGATCCGCCGCGCTTGGATGTGTCTGCCCATGGGCCACACTAAGCTTCCCGCCGGAGAGAAGCCCCTGCCAATCGTACGCGACAGCAAGGGCGTCGACAGGTCCCTTGAGGTCAAGGCTATTCTCCAGGGATCGACTGAGGGTGCCGCTGGCATTGCTGGGCTTGCTGGTGGCTGGGCGTGGGAGCGCTGGCTCTTACGCTGTGAAATGGAGAAGGTGGCGGGCGAGGGCCGACTCTGGCTCGACGCCGCTGAGGTCCGGGAGGCGGGTAAGTGCCTCGAGGGCGTGCACGACGTCATCGAGGAGGGCAGAAGCTGTGGTGCTGGCTACAGAATGTTGAACGGTTTCGCGAGGAAGCCGAGGAATTAGAGACGCGCTGTCGTCTAGAGAAAAAGGAGAGGAAGGGAAGAAGTTGAGGGTGAGGCCTCCGACATTGCAAATAACACTATCTCTTTTGTTTGATGGGAACTCGGGGAACAACACGCGCTGTGTACGTCTGTCTGAACAATGGGTTTGTAATAATGTCTAGTTATGAGGCTGCGTTATGAGGTCTACGACGAGGAGCGACGCCTGGTTTGGCAGATGGTTGATGACAACGATTATTGATACCCGGTGATTGAAACGAAGCGAAGAAGAAATATATAAGATAACTTAAGATGAGTTAACAAAATAAAAAGAAAAGAAAAAACCGTTTTGCTGTTCCTAGGTTGATGATTGCATATATATATAACCACGGGATAGTGATTGTATTTACGAGACGGCAAGTGCCATTGGATTTTTATTATACCTTTATTATCCTGGAGTTGCTCGAGTTAATCCGGAAGCAAGAAGCAAGAACTAGAGAGTTTTTCGGCCATAACGCCATAACGCAACGGATGCATCAGTAGAAGACATGTCTAACCAATCTCTCTACGTATCTGCTTTTGCTGTAAGGACAAATAGGCATAGATACCCAATTGCTGAATCATTCTGTCTTCCTAAATTCTGTTGACAATAAAAGTTCGCCAGAGATATGTCAGGTTGTCCAGTGTCTACGAGCAACCTAACGAATTCCAGTCCAGTCGTACACTTTCGCTAACAATTGATGTCCTCTTAGCAAATGGATTCACTAAAGGAGTCGTTGACTGGATGCATAAGCTATCACACCGTAGAATCCTTACAGGTAGCCATGGTCTGTCTATAAATGCATCCATCACGCTAAATAAACACAACGGTGAAATTTGTACAATATTTGGTTTAACGATATGTAAACTTAGGTACCTTATTGTGAACGACTAAAATACACACCTACGCCATGCAAGTAACCGATAGTTTAGCGAGAGACCCAATACTTGTGTCGTAGTATTACAGGCCGTGGCCTTTTTCTGCCCACCCCAAACCACAAATAGCTATCGCTTTTACGCCTTACGGAAATCCCCTCGAACAACGATCTCTCTACGACGAGCCCCGAGTGGTTCGCTTGTTGACCTCGTCCTTAACTTTCTCAGCGCCACTAGCGACAGCCTCGGCAGCCTTGTCCTTGGCGACTTTAGCCTTATCCGCGGCATCCGCGGCAGCCTTCTTGACAGGCGCAGGGGCGCTGCCTCCAGAGGTAAGGATACCAGTGAGGGCAATGATGGTGACGAGAAGACCACCGATGGCAGTGGGAACCTCAGGAACGAACTTGATAGCCTCGATGGGGTCCTTGGCGGCAATTGTCAAGAAGAGGTCGAGCTTCTCCTTGATGTAGGTGATGGGGTCATCGAAGAACTTGAGGTCGGATGGGGACTTAGGCTTGTCAGCCTCCTTGGGCTTCTCAGCTTGCTCGAGAGCCTTCTCGACGGGGAACTTGACGAAGAAAGTCTCGTCGGCCAGCTTCTTAGCATCATCAACGGAGTGACCAATGTAGATGTTGTTGAACGAAACATCAGCCTGCATTGTCCAGAGCTCGAATCCGATCTAGTTTTCACGTTAGTGGCAAACAACCTTTAACGAGGCGAGGTAATTAACTTACAGCACCCATGGGTTCAAAGTTGGCAGGAGTCTTGTCCTCAAAGTAATCGGGGTTGGCGATCTTGCGAGGAGCCCAGACACCCTTGTAAGCGGGGTTGTCGATGTACGGCGCAGTCCAAGGTCCCTTGTAGTCGGGGTTCTTGATCATGGGCTTAGTCCAGGGACCACAGCCAGCGACCTCGGCACACTTGGGGTTGGGCACAACGGGGGCAATCCAGTCACCATCCTCTTCGTCATCCCAATCCTCGGGCTTCTGGGCCTCTGGGTCAGGGACGGTTGAGGGCTCATCTTCAAGCCAATCCTCGGGTTTAGTGGCCTCCTCATCGACAATCTCGAATGGCGCATCCTCATCCCAGTCCTCTGGCTTCTTGGCCTCGGGGTCAGGGATACGGGCATCATCAACCCAATCTTCAGGCTTGGTGTCCTTGGGATCGTCAATTTCCTTCTCAGGGTTGACGGCCGGCGAGAATTGTTCCAGAAGACTGCCCTCGCGGACAGTGTCACCATCTTTCTGGATAGTGAAGGTGTTGTTGGGCTGGACGATCAGGGTGTACAGGTGGGAGATCTTGTCAATATCGGCGACAGGGGGAGCAGAAAGGTGCTTCTCCTCGTATTCACCAGTCTTGGGGTTCTTGTGGTTGAAGATGAAGTGAACCTTGTTGGTGTGACCGCACTTGTCAGGGCCGAACATGATGACGTAGGGAGAAGCATTGCTGAACTCCTCCTGGTGAAGCGCCTTAGTATCGCGCAAGAGCTTCATGTAAGCGCCACCGCATTCGAGACCCTCTGAGCAGAGTTATCAGCATACGCGCAAAGGTATAGGAGTTCGAGGGATAGGGAAACGTACTCTGTAGCTTGACCTCGTACTGGACGACGAGTGTCTTGCCCTTGGGATCAATCTTCTTAGGGAATTTGGCAGAAATGGCGTGGTGGGCGGCGGCATTCTTGGCGACGAGGTTCTTGCTGCCGACCTGGCCGTTGTAGACAGAAGGCTCCTCAACCGCCCACTCGCCAACGTAGGCCCACTCTTCTTCTGAGCCCTTGGTATCCTTTTTAGCATGCGAGGCTTTCCATCGCGAGTCCCACCCGCTGGTGAACTGCTCAAGGAACGGAGCTTTGACGGTAGAAGGCTGTGGGGAGAGGACAGAAGTTAGCAAGAGCGACGTTCCCTGCCGTAGAAGGCTCAAGAGTTAAGAAAGTAGGTGGATGAACTCACAGTGAAGGTGGGGAGCTGAGCAGGCATCGTGTATGAGACAGTTGCACTGCTTGCGGCGGCAGCACCTGGGACTTGATCTTGGCCAACGAAACCATGAGGATTTCCGTGGAACCCATGAGCCTGGGCACTGCTTGCCAACAAGGCAGCGGCGACGGCTGAGTTGAGCTGCATTGTTGCGTGTGTAGAAGCTGAGCGATGAAGAGGGGGAAAGAGACAGCTGTCTACAAGAGCACCGAGCTATCTATATCAATGGCAACCAGCCCCAGTTATGCCGTAGCAATGACTGGCGACGTTAATTGGGAAAGGATGATCGATTGCTCCCAGAGCTAACGAGGAAAAAAAGAAGTTCTCCACGAAAGTCAGTAGAAGAGGAGGAGAGACAACGAAGGGGAGGAGGCAGACGACGAATTGGAATTTATTATCTGCGAACTTGGTAGAACCTTTTCCAACTTAGTAGAACACCAACGTGGCCTTTTTGGGGAGCACTATCGGGGGCTACGGCAGTAAGCTACCTGCTACTACTCCGCCCGGGGCAGGGTGCAGCACCGCGGGCAGGCTGAGTTGTTTTATTGGCCGGGCTCGAATATAGCACTTTAAGGGACCGCGGCCCCCCGTAGCTTCGCAGCTTCTGCTGCCTGTGATTGGCCATGCCCCACACACGAGAGCTTCCATGATTCTATAAGTCCCCATCGATGGGTTGATGCGGAGCACTATTCTCTGCCAAGAACACCATATTTAGCAGTTCTATCGCCGTCAATCGCCAGTATCGCCATGCTAATTGACGGCTTCAATTGGTTCAACACTGTGCTATCCTTTGTAAGCTTACTAAAAATTGTTCAATTATTACTCCCCTGGACCACTGTTCGTAAATTTAATATAACAATTGCAAAGGCCTCGTGGAGAAAACCTCCAGCTTCATTGTTATCCTCTGGCATTGATCCAGTCAGCTTTGACCGCCCTTCCCTTGGCTAACAAGATTCAACATACGAATTACCTACTGGCTAATGCACGGCTATGAAAGACTGTGTTGGTCTACGTAGGTGAGGTCGCCTCCTGATACCGGAGAAGTTTTAAAGAATCATGCACCGATGCTCTGAGAATTTCTTTATACGTGCGCATGATGCTTCCGCCAGGAATATAAACCAGGGTTCCCATTTCGTTGTTTAGCACGGTATAAGCCCCGAGAACTCAAAAACTGCTTAAGGTATCTAGTTAGGCAGCCAAACAATCCACTTGCCATGAGGGAACACGACCTTTAACTGTTTCTTAGTGAGATCCACTAAGAGGACTCTCGGAACGGATATGATTTATAGCGTTGATACAGATACACACAAAATGTAACAAGCAAGCGTTAATCTCTCTCCATATCGGGTGATGCCATTTTGGAGAAATCGAACGTCGAGCGCTAGAGTGGAGAATCAGAAGCAGGAAGAAGCAATCAGCGTCCATGCCGTGCAACCATCGACTTTAGCCTCATCAGGTTTTAAAGCGTTGAAAAACCCACTGCCTCTCACAACAACCTTCCAGTGCTTAAGCAACTTGCAAGTACCGTTCTCTCTCCGCAGCTCCGGGTGTCACAGCCCATATTGCACTCTTTCCTAAACTGGCGGTTTGGTCGCCGGGATTTTCATGCACGCTTAGAAGACACTTGTCAAACAGCTCGGCTTAGGTAACCAGCAATAACTCGGGAGAAATTATGAGTGCCCAGCAGGAGCCCGAGAACAATCACCATCTCGTCAAGTCAGAAGATCAGGATCACCCAGCAAATCTTATTCCTTCATTATGTGCTAAGTTTTGGAACTTGGGCTGGGTTACGGGAACAGGAGGTGGATGCTCAATTCGAGATGGGTGAGATACCACTTCTACTTCCACACAGCCTTGCACACACACATAGGGTTTATGCTCATTGTCCCGTCTGACGTCACATTATCTTATCTATTATAAAATCTCTGCATGTGCTTGACCATCTCACATTTCTATATATCTTAGGGACTTGGTGTACATTGCGCCTTCCGGTGTGCAGAAAGAGCTGATGAAAGCGGAGGATCTCTACGTCCTCTCCCTTCAGCAACAGCAGCCCGATCTCAAGAATCGGACCTATGTACGCTCGCCCCCGCACGGCAGACCCTCACAATGCACCCCGTTGTTCCTCGCCGCTTTCACGCGGCGCGGAGCCGGATGCTGCATCCATACCCACTCTCAGTGGGCGGTGCTGGTGACATTGCTGCTCGAGACGCAGGGCGCGAGCAAGTTGTTTGAGATCAACAATATTGAGCAGATCAAAGGCTTCGGCCGCGGGTTTCAGAAGTCCGGAAATCTGGGCTATCACGACACGCTGCGCATCCCCGTCATTGAGAATACGGCCCACGAAGAGGATCTTACTGAGTTCCTCGAGGAAGCCATGGATAAGCACCCCGACACATACGCTGTCCTTGTCCGTAGACATGGTGTTTATGTATGGGGTGATAACGTACACAAGGCGAAGACCATGTGCGAGAGGTAGGTGAAATATAATCAGCCACACTATATCGTTAGTTACATATGCAGCTAATGCTAATCATGTTATTTGCAGTCTGGATTATCTATTCCAGTTGGCAGTACAGATGAAGCATCTCGGCATTCCTTGGTTGAGTGATATCCCGGAGACCCTGCCCAGTGCGAAGGCAGTTAAGCAGTAGAAAGGCAGACGACGTATTGATTCGTTATCTTCAGTAGAACGAATTAGTCACAATCATAGGTCCCACTGCATTAATAAGAAACCGAGAATACCAGATCAGTCAAAACTCGCATTATTAGTTTTTGCTTAGCTGATATGTTTTATGTAATCCAACCGTCCTCATCCCCTTTCCTCAACCCTCCGGCATTACTCATGCAAACTTGGCAACGTGATTACTCTTTGGTCTCTATCCCCACCATGGGGATATGTAGCCAAATGCGTCACTCATCCTGCCCTATCCACTCAATACCCCTCCCTAAACACCATTACCCGTGATGCACAGCAGTTGTGCGTTGCAAGTATGAACAGTCGAAGGAACGATCTACAGAGCAACAAAACCAGCGAGCAGACCGAAGAGAGTCAGACCGGTACCGTAAGGACCATAAGAGGCGGCGGCGTTCTTAGTGGTGGGTGACGGCGAGGAGCTAGCAGAGGCGCCAGAGACAGTACTGGGGACTGAGGTAACAAAAGTCGAGCCGCCGCTGACGATGGTCGTGGGAACCTGGGTGACGGAAGCGCTGCTGCCGCCGCTGTTTCCGGCGCCGCTAGTGGCCAGGTTGGGTGTGCCGGTGCTGGTGAAGTAGTACTCGCCGATGCAGTTCTTGACACAGTCGGCGTAGGCCTGGTTGTCGGCGGCCGTGCCGTTGCCCTGGGGGCAGCCGGCCACGCAAGAGGTGGTGGCGTTCACGTTCTGCGTGTCCGGACTGGGGACAGCAATGCAGTTGGCACGACACTTGGTGTCGCTGTCGTCGCCTATATGGAAAGTGAGTTAGAATCTCTTCTCTCTTGGATTCTAGAGACTTGGGTACTCTACTCACACTTGGCAAGGCACTGCTCAATCTGGGAGGCGATAGAAGACTCAGCAGAGGCCGAAGTAGTGGTGGCAGTGCTCGACTGAGCGCTGGCGACAACGGCGAAAAGGCCGGCAACGATGAAGGAAGCGAAACGCATCTTGGCTGGTATTAAAATATTATGGGGTTATGTAATAATATGTAAGTAATAGCACAGTTTTATTTTTTACTTTAACGAGCGTGGTGAAGAGTCGTCCTTGGAAAAAAGAAGAACTGAATTAACAGGAAACTGCTTCGTATTGATTCTTTATAAACAGGCAGAGAGGGAACCTGCGAAGAAAAGCGAGAGTGGGAGGGAACTATACTTTAAGACACAGTGGACCGGGAGGGAAACAGAGGCAAGAAGAAAAAAACAAGTAAATCGTAGAGCCGTAGGCGGGTACTTTTTATAAAAGATGAAATTATACTGTACGAATGTGAGGTATCCTCGTGGTCGACAGATCCAGCGTGAGTACCTCTATTTCCTAGTCCGCGCCTCTCACCTGCAATGTAGACGCGCCGGGGCCAGTACTTTACTTGGTCGCGCAGAAGAGGCATCCCTCCTCCAGCTTGGGAGTCAGGGGGTCTACGCAGAATTCGTGCTAGCTCATCTGAGGATTCTTCCGTCCGGGGAAGCCTAGTGAAGAGAAAAGATCGCCATGACGGGGAGTTGGTTAGCGCTCATCTTGGATCCGTGTCTTTTCCTAATACGATCACTGCCCGTCGCTGTCATTGGCTGGCTGGGACTTGGGAGCAAGAGCATTTTGTTCTGGCTGCTGGGTACTTAGTGTGCCAGCATCGCATCGGCCCACCCGCCATGAAAGCTCGTAATTTTAATCCGCAAGCCACGCCTATGCGCCCCCATTTCAGCTGTTGTTGTGACTTCCTCGATCAGACTGGCAAGACTGGAATCGAATGAGCAAATGGAAATTTATTGGTGCAATTGGTCACCTGTGCTCAAGTATTGTGGGGAATATCATGCAAATGTCCGATTTCTGGGTAAGACCTGACGTAACATGAACCACCGCATGTCTTTTCCCTGTTGTTTGTTGCTGCTGCTACATTAGACGGACGACTGTACGTTTTCGCCAATTGGGCAATGTTAAAGCAGATTTTACATGTTGGGTTTTCACCTTCCAGTCAAGTCTCATGAGATGATATTGCCTACAAGTGCACACCACAGTAGGTGTATGGACAAAATTACTCTCGTCAGTCCTGTGTCAATAGTCCATATGGTTACGTGTATAGTCTTACTTACTAGCAGATACCGGCCTCACACGACAGCTCCTCAAGAAACTATTGAACGCCAAACCACGATGCCCAACCTAGGGCTAGACACAGCCCCTAAAATTGAAGGGATAATAATTGCGAATTACAGTGGACGTCTTGTATTGCAACTGATGTTGTGCTTAGGGGTCCACCATCATATCATGTATGGCCGTTAAATGGCCTGCATATCTCAAACATCTACCTATAAGTAAGGAATCACATGCTCCGGTCTACCTGCTTGCCAGCGGTGAACCGGCAATGTGCCGTACAGCCGTTTCAAGCTGACTTACCTGACTCTGCATATGTTCGTCGCCGTTAAATCCTGCAAGTTCTTTCAGTGATCATTTGTAGGTACAGAGGCGATCCTGCAAGCCACGTCCGGTTGCACACCTCACTAGCATAGCGGAGTTTGCTGCATCGCGCGGCGGCTAGACACGTTTATGTTAGGCATCTAGCCTCTAACCAAGGCGCAAGCGCCCGTTGTTGGAGGGCGGGAATACGAGTTTTAAAGTATGGCGATGCCCCAATCGAATCGACCTTCCTCTCCACTATTATTGCCAACTAAAATTCGTGGTGTTTGTCAGTCTCGTTTTTCGACGTCTGACCTTATAGTGAGTTTGTTCTATCTACTTAATAGTTGATACTTCATTCTGTTCGCCACCAGCTAGTAGCTGGTAGTTGTCCTACATCTCTCGAAAGTTGGGCATGGGCAGCCACTCCGATGTTTCACCAAGTTACCATATGCCCATCCAATCAACAATTTCCGCCAAGAGTACCTCTCGTATAATTTCGAGAGGATTCGAACAATTCAACATTTGGACGACCTGTCCAGCAGACTAATCTACTGTGTCCGCTTGCTCGTTTCACATAAAACGCATTTTTAAATTGCATTATATATGCATTGTCTAGATACTTAGGTAAGGTAGATATGCCTTAAGTCACACTACGGTAACGCCTGAAGCGCACAAGAGATATCTGAAGACTCAGAGCACGAGATATATGATTTCTATCAGAGGTATCAACCCAAGCTTCTTTGATCGAAACGCCTTGGTGACGACTGAAGAAAAATCTTATTTTCAAGCTCTCAATTGTTGAAAACCCGGGTATCCCTAGATAATTGGTCAGCTAACTATTTATTAACTCTTGGTTTTATTCAGCTGTCCGGTCAGGTGGTGCACATGTCTCACTACATCAGGATACAATATCATAAGCGGTGAGCAAGCACGGCACAGCTTAAGCTAATTATCAGTATTGAGTCGAAAAGTTTTGCAACAACGTGATGTGTGCTCTCATTTTCTAGCATCTAGGAACTAAACATGTTTCTTGTCTAGAAGATCTCTATTGCTAAGCTAATCGGTCTTCGTGAATCATCTAGTCTCTCCTCTAGGTTCTCTTAGTGACTCGCTTGCAATAGTAACTAGAGTCTAACCGATAGGGAAGGTTCGTGAGTCCTGGTTACCATCACTCATTATTTCAGCCCTGCTCGTAGTACTGTTCATGGCCGAGAGCCTATGTAAGTACCAATGCTGGTGGGCGACTTACAAGCCCTCCTCGATCTTCTTCAAGCACTCGGGGAATTCCTTCCAGTCGTACATGATGACATTGGCGTTGCACTGCTCCTTAAGGAGCTTGGCCATTTGCTCCATCTTCTCTTGGCCCTCTTCGATGCCATAGACACCGACGTAGCCGATGAGAGGGATGCCAGCACGCATAGCGGCGGTGGCACCACTCTTGCTGTCCTCGACGGTGACACACTCAGAGTTCTTCACTCCTAGCTGCTGGCAGGCATAGTTGTATATAGCAGGGTCAGGCTTGCTTGAAGGAGGATTCAAGCTGGTGGCAGCACTGTAGACATGCTCGTCGGGGAAGTATTTGTCGATGCCCGTCTTCTTCAGAGAGGCGACGACACGGGGTTTGGCAGATGTACTGACAACGGACATAGGGTAACCTTGTTGCTTGAGGGCCTCGAGTTGTTCGGGCACACCAGGGCACGAGGTACACTTCTCGCTCAGTTTAGCAGTGACGGCACCAAGCTCACGGTCGACATAGGCATCAACCTCCTCAGGGGTCATTGTGAAGCCATGCTTCTTCTGAAGGCCAACGAGCATGCCACGGAAGTTGTGGCCGACGAAGTCCTCAAGAAGCTGCTCAACAGTGTAACGATCGGACTTGCCCCATTTCTCGAGGACCTCATTAGTCAAGTCGGTGCAGGCCTCAAAAGCCAGACGCTCCGACAAGCAGAGAGTGTTGTCGCAATCGAGCAGAATGTACTTGACCTACATACAGTCAATTGTAAGTATATATACACTGGATGGTCGATTTTGCATTTGAGATGGTTTGTAGACTTACACGAGGCATGGTGGGGAGTTTGGATTCCGAGGGCAAGAATCAACGAGTGAAGAAACTGATGAGCACGACGTCTGCTCAATATGATGACGATTAGCTGGTGGGAACTTCTGGTCTAAGAACCTCGAATAGCTCAAGTGGATCGAGGATGAACTGAGTTTAGTCGACTTGTTTTGGTGTTGACGATGTCGAGAGGTGGAGTTATTCAAGAGAGTTGCCCCTCCGTTTGCTTTTAAGCTAAGCACTGGTGTTGCGGGGATTTCGACGAGGGGTCAATTTTGGTGGGCTGTTTTTGTGCCGCCAAGGTGCTCAATGGCCCATTTGTGCAGAAAAGGTGGGCTCAATGACGGTTGAGCTGCAGGTTATGTTTTAAATCCCGCTGAGAGGGGACCAATCAAAACCCTGGTGCTGCCCACAAGGTCTAAACCCCCGATTTACGAATATCCTTAGGCTCTCTGATAGTTTATTGAGGTTATTACACCGAGAAGGATATATTCACTTAATCAGGATTTAACTCAACGGCCGGGGGCAGGCTGACCTAAGTGCATTGACATCCACATTTACGCATTGCGCTTGATGAGGTCGTCAAGTCAATTGGTAATTCATGGCAAAGGTGTATAGCTGCTCAGCTACAACATCTCTCTCCCAACCTCATTATACCCTTACCACAGTTAGACTTTATAGCGAATATACGACATGACGTGGCTCTCCAAGGGTACCACGGCTTTCGGGCTAGTCCTAATAACCCATGCGTATGAACCCTTTGTTCTTCATATTACAGATAAGAAAACTTTTGGCGACTAACTGGCCTCGCGTATAGGTGTTACTCGGCGCATGAACACTCCGCTCTTCAATCTCACCGCACTGCATCGCTTTCTTCCCTGGCCTCGGCTCAATCAAGTGCTGTCTCCTCACTTCCCATCGACATAACGATCGAGACCATTGTCGCGACCTTGATCATCTGTTTGGGGCTTGTATCAGGGACATCTCAGCTACGTCCTATACAATGGCGAGTCTGGGCCGGCAAAATAGAGCGGGAAGGAGAGGCGGGTTTTAGGAACAGCAGTGGAGAGGTTGATAAAGATTACGTCGGAAACCCTTTCCGTCTTCTAGAGAGTCGTCCGGGGTTTATTGATATCCGAAAGCAAAGGAGAGAATTTGCTACATGGGTAAAGGGGAGGCCTACTGGAACATAAACCACCCGAACCGAATATGTTACTACCAACAGAATCTATTATCTTGAGTACATACACCCCAGCGAAATGTCTTCTGTCCGGGGGTCTTCGCAACCCGTCGGCAGTGAAAACAGGAACAAGCTCGGGACTACCCGACTTGAAAATATTAATTTAGCGACATTCTGGGTAATCGACGGAAGCCGCACGTGAAACGAGATGCGGTGCTATTGGGTATCCATGGAGGTAGGCAGTTACTCGTAGCTCTTGATAAGCCCGTACCGCCTCTTTCCTTCCTCCTGGGAGAGCCCAGGCTCCTGCCTTGCTACTCCCAACAGCCTACTACATAATTATGTGCCATCCGGCGCCCTTTCACTTTCTTCCTTGCCTAATTTACAGATTAGTTAGAGTTTTAAGTAAGTATCTCGCCATTCCAAGCGCAGTTCCGTGGAGGATATTATCATTCTAGAATTCGAACATTATTCGCAATACTCTGACTACTTTACTTAATTCGATCGTGACAAGCCTAGAATAGGGCTTATCGGGGAGTTCACAATCCACGTAAGAAAAGGACATCCCCGGGCCTCCTTCGCCCGTCATGTCTGCTTCTTTCCGCGAACGAATGAGGTCGTCACGATCACAGACCCCATATCCCGCGAAACGTCGTCTCTCCTCAGCCACATCCGGACACGGGCAGAGTTCCCCTCGAACACACTCAGTTAGCCGTTTGTCGGGGACTCCAGGCACTGTCGGCCGTCATCCCGCCACGCCAATTTATGAGTCTTCGCCCTCGTTTCTTACACGTGTCCGTGGACCAGGGCCCTCATCATGTTCGCCTTCTCGGCGTCCATTAGCTGTGGGTCGGGACTTAGGATTTGAGCCAGGTGGGCAAGACAACGAGGTTCTCTCGGAAGAGAGCGCTGATGCAATGAATGAAATTATCATGGCGATTGAAATGAGGGACCGTGGTCCCCGAGGCTCTACTCTAGGGTGTGCGTACTATGTTGCTCTGGAAGAAGCTCTATACCTACTTGAAGATGTGGCAATGGCCGGCATCGACCTTGTCGAGACGCTACTTCTTCACGCGCAGCCTACCACGGTGCTCCTATCCGCGAGAGCGCCCGAGTCCCTATCCCAATTCCTCTCCAGGGGCTCGCAAGACGTCAATGGCAACCGAGGTAAAATTTGGCTCCAAACCTAGTTCGTTGTTTATGTATTGAACCGGTTCCAGGAGACTTCCCAGGTGCTTATATTCTCAGGAATCTAAATTCGACGGACTTCCGTTATGAAGCGGGCAGAGACAAGTTACTTGACCTTCATCTCGGAATGGATGGTTCACAAAGCATGCTATATACAACCGTTGTAGATGATACTACGCTCGACGCCGATAATTACCAAAACCTAGGTTCTAGGCAGGGGCAATTAATGCGGCTGGCGACTTCTATCGATCTTGACAGCCGTCTTACTGTTAGAACCTTTTCAAATCCAAACGTGTGTCCTGGGACTCAAAGCTAATGCCATCTAGATCGGCTGCGCTGGTGCAGTGCTGAACGATATTCAGCGTAGGAGGACGACACAGTACCTACCAAATGATCCCGATGCCCTAGTCGCTTTTAGAGTTCGGTCCGTAGAGATGTTTTCTTTATTCAACTCGATGTTTGTCAACGCCGACACGCTTGTCTCATTGCAGATTATGCAGCCAGAATATCATCCCAATAGCCTTCAGCGTGGCCCAACAGGTTCTAGCTCAGGTGCAAAAGAGGGTCTCTCCCTTTATGGTCTCTTCTCTCACCTCGCTGCCACACCTCAGGGCAAGTTGAAATTACGCCGGATGTTTTTACAGCCAAGTACTGATATTAACGTCATTCGTGAGAGACAACGGACAATCTCCTTTTTCCTTCGCCCCGGCAACGCCGATGCGTTGTGCGATATTGGCAAAGATCTCAGGAAGATCAAAGACATGAAATCTATCGTATTACTTTTGCGGAAAGGTATCGATAGCATTGGCCGAAAAATATCTGTAGTAAATAATGTCTGGGCTGTTCTCCAGCGGTTTGCTGCCTATAGCCTGCGGATAAGAGAATCACTTCGGGCACTACCGGACGCAGAGAAGGTGGACTTAGTAAAAAAGGTAGTTGAAAGACAATATGTTTACTTAAGATAACTATCTAACGCGACGCTCCTTAGATCATTCAACTTGTCGACCTATTGCAGATTCGCCAAATTGGAGAACTGATTACTGAGACAATTGACTTCGAGCAGTCCGAGGAACGAGGAAGAACAGCCGTAAAGCAAGGCATTGACGATGATTTAGATGAACGCAAGCGAATCTATGATGGCATGGAACACTTGCTTGCAAACGTGAACGCTAAATTACGAAGTGATATTCCGGAATGGGCAAGGAAGTATGTACAAGGCTGCATCTTCTTCCCTCAGCTCGGATTTTTGACTACGGTGTCAGTCAACCCACAGACTGGCAAGGGCGATTATGATGGAGAGGGGCTACATGATACATGGGACTGTATGTTTGTTATGGATGAGCATGCCTACTATAAAAATCGGCAGATGAAGGAGATGGACGAGGAGCTTGGTGACCCATATTGCATGATTATAGGTACTCGCTCTCTCGAAGCTGTTTCGCCATTTGCTCACATCTTGCAGATCGGGAGATCGAAATCCTTCATCGGCTTGCCGTCCAAATTCTCGATCGAGAAGCGGCAATATTAGCGGCATCAGACGTACTTGGTGAACTTGATAGTCTACTCGCCTTGGCTACTTTCTGCGGTCAGAACAAATGGACAGCACCTAAGATGACCGATACGAATATTCTACAAATCGAAGGCGGACGTCACGCTTTACAAGAACTCGTAACGCCATCCTTCATTCCAAATGACTGTCTCATGGCCGGAGGGCCAGGGGATCACACCCATGAAGGCGAGGATACATCGCCTTTCGAGGTTGTCGATGGCTCTCTGAGACTGCCAAGCACAGTCATTATAACAGGCCCTAACCATTCTGGAAAGAGCGTATATCTTAAACAGGTTGCGATTATTGTCTACCTGGCACACATTGGGTGCTTCGTACCAGCCGAGAATGCTCAAATAGGCCTAACAGATCGTATCTTGACACGCATCGCGACGCGAGAAAGCGTAGCTCGCTCTGAGAGCGCATTTGCTATCGACTTACGCCAGGTAGCGTTTACGATGAACTTTGCAACCCGACGGAGTTTAATTATCATTGACGAATTTGGGAAAGGGACAAACAGCCAAGACGGTGCCGGCTTAATAACCGCCGCAATCAATCATTTCGCTGGCCTTGGATGTGAACGGCCGAAACTCCTAGTCGCAACTCATTTCCATGAGATCTTCGATAGTCACTTTCTCGTAGAAAGTGCCGAGTTAGCCTTTGCGCATATGGAAATCCACATAGATCTCGATGCTCCAACAATGGAAGACCAAGTAACATATTTGTACCAGTTTGCGCCCGGCCGAAGCATTTCTAGCTTTGGCAGTCGTTGTGCTGCAATGAACGGGATTGATCAAGCAATCGTAAATAGGGCTGAGTCAATTATACTTCAAATGGCACAACACGAAGATCTGGAAGTCGTATGCTCAAAACTATCAGAGGACGAGGCACAAAAACTCGGAAGAGCTGAGGCAGTCGCTCGGACATTTCTCGAGGAGGACTTTACGCAACTGCCGATAAAGGGTCACAAATCCGAGGCCGAGACTTGGTACCGGTGCAAGCTTGAAAAAATATTATCGTCAGGTGCGTCTATATAATCTAAGATGTTACAACTAGGCCCGTGATGAGGAAATCTCTTCTAAATGATAGGAACACTATCATATAGCAAAAGGCTTGCTCAATGACAGCAGCTATACCCTAGCATTCGCCGTAAACATCTCAGATCACGCTTATAGTTAAGGGAGGTTGTTGTAATTTTCAAATTGATCAAGCAGACAGGTCATCATAATATTTGGGCAACTAAAGTGCAATTTGCTTCTAAGGACCTATCCCATCAGCTTAAAATCAAGTTAGCCCATAATAGAAAAATGATATCAAAGTCTTGCTTTCGAGTTCGAGCTCACTTTGGTAACGCCCTGGTATTATGACCGCTAATTCAACAACAATATGATTATGCTGGCAGCAAACTCAGGCAGTTAGACAATAGAATTAGATGTGGTCATGTCTTATTTCACACAACACTGTTTTCAATCCTCGTTTGAATCGAGTTGGTAGACCAGATAGGGATTGCTTGATCAGTTTAGAACCCTAAAGCTAGCGTAACACCCATCGCAGCGACAACACCAAAGATGGAGGATTGGCTAGAAAAACCGGCGGCATTGCCTTGATCGTTCGTAGAGCTAGTGGAGTTACCAGCAGTAGCACTAGTCGAAGGCTTGGCCGTAGCCGGAGTGCTCGTTGCCGCAGCCAGCGAGCCAGTAACAGCAGTGGATGGCTTGTCGTCGCCGCCGTCGGTCAACAGGCCGGTGGCGACGGCGTCGGTAGGAATAGTCAGAGTGCCGGAGATAGCGGGCGTCACGACGGCCGTGGTGGTCTCGGCGGGGGCGGTTACTGGCTTGCCGAGGTCGAATGTCATGATAATTTCTTCGCTCTTGTTGTCCTTGCCACTGGGGGTATGGGTAGCTGTGGGTTTTGCAGACGACGTCGTCGTCTCCTCGTTATCGGCGGTGGCATCTAGAACACCGCCTTTCTTCTCGGCATCTTGGACGGCAGACTTGGGCAGATCGCAGCTGCCCTCCAGGGGCTCGATCAGATCCTTGGCCGTGATGTCGGCCGGACACCACTGGTTCATGCAGATGACAATGTCGGACAAGATGCCGTCGCTGGCCTTCTTGCAGATACACTTGGTATCGAAACAGCCCGAGTTACGCATGCATGTCGAGATGCAATCCGGGAACTGTACATCGGCGCGCTTGCTAACAGCCTCCGGGGCTGCGGCGGCGTGCTGAAGCAGAGAACCCAGAAGGGCCGTGGCTAGAATGACGGTGGATTGCATGGAAGGCATCTTCTCTCTTCTCTTGATCTTCTTAGATGTGTAATATGATGGTCTTCACTGCTAAGAGTGATGTTGTATTGAGGAATGCAGTATACCAGAACTGGATATAAATCTGTATGTAAAGAATGGAACGAAAGGCAGCTTGTCAACGCTGTCGCCTTCAGACTGTAATGAGTGTAGTTAAACTGTTTCACGGTAAGGAACGGATAGATGTAAATCTGGTTGGTCTAGATGGACAATGAGAAAAGAGTGTGAAGATAAGTATACTACTCAAAAAGGACTGCTTTACAGTTATTATGTACAAGCCCGCATTCCCCCATTTTCCCATCCAGGAAGATGCAGTTCCTGTCCCAAGCCCATCTATCTAATAATTTAGGGGTCCGCTCAAATTTACGCCGGGTGGTTTTGCAGAGCATCAACGGAAAGGATTACCGGGATCGTCGTCGACCCTAGAGCATTGGCGTAGTCTGAAACGCAGAGAATGGGGGAGCGAGCTGAAATGGTAGTGGATTTCTTCACTGGAGATGGGCAATCTCCTGTGCCACCGGCGATCTCGTTGGACGATGTGTGCGGGAACGACGTCACAAGCTGCCAGTTTCGGAATAACTTCGAAAAAGGGGATCCCTGCAGGATTTGATTGCGGTCGCCGTTGATCTTGGCACTCTCCGCCCTCCTCATCCACCCGAGGCTACATGGCAGCAGACCAGCTCGAGGTCCTGCGCACTTTAATTGACATATTACCCTTGGAACCCCTACGTCACGACAGAGCAGTTCTAAACATTAAATAATTATAAAAAATCCAAAACATTATTAATTTAGTTTGATCTGTTTCTATAAGCGAACTTGATTCAATAGCTATAGTTCTTAATGCACGAATTCAGACTTTAAAACATTAACTTTCAGCTTTGAATGCGATTGAATAAGTGGTATTAGGTGGGTGGTAGGTATGTCAATTAAAGTGCGCAGGACCTCGCCAGCTGTCCATTGTTGGTCCGTACTCATTTCGCTGAGCAGCCCTCGGAATCCGGCTGTCCTGCCACACCTATGATCGTCTTTGCATATCATAGACCGAGATATGTATCCAGCTTGAACAACACTAAGACGCCCCTTGGTAGTACATGTTCAGCTCCTTCTCAGACGCGTTCTTGAGAGCATTAAAAACGAGTTTGGGCCCTTCTGCACCACTTGCAAACCCACAGCGTTGGTAAACGGATATGGCTGCGTTATTTGCTGCGTAAACGACTACACTGAGAGCCAGAGGCCTCCCGTGTTCTCGTGCTCGGTTGCGAGCCTCTTCTGTTGCCGCCTTGATCAGGGACTTGGCTAGTCCCTGTCCCCGAGCCTGAGGGATTGTGTAAACTGCAGACATCTGAAAGCACAACGGCTCACCATTTTCATCATGATTTTTATCGTCGCTACTTTGTAGTGCCGTCTCGGAGACGACCTGGTAAGGGTTGCTTGCCGGGTTCGCATTCGGTAACGGGCCGATCAACGAGGTTGAGGCGACCACCCGGTCGTCGTCCGACTCGACGGCGACGAACATGGTTGCTAGAGGGTTCCTGATACGGCCGAGCCATGCCGCGTCGTCGAACCCGATTTCTCGTGCGTAAGTGGAACCGAATGCTGTTGAACCAGTAAATTTGAAACAGTGTTAGCTTGTGGTGGGCAAAGCATTTACAAGTGGCACACGTCGCGTTGTCATCGTCACTGTCGAGATAACTTGGTGGTGCAACGTACCAGCGGCGTCTTGTTGGAGTGCAGCAAGCCTAAAGGGCTTGTATTTCTCGAGAAAGAAACGGCACCCTTCCTCGTCGGAAGGGATAATGTCGATCCTAAACTTGGATTTGGTGGTCGCATTCGCTGCTGGTGTATCTTCTACTGACATCTTCGCTGGCTATGTGTGTTGCGCAAAATTAAAAAGCTAGTTGAGGTGAGTCTGCTGATACGTCGATCAACATGAGAGTCATGGGTTTTGTGCCTTTTGACCTCTAGCTTGTTAGCGCCGTACTCGAAATTTCGTGGTACAGAATGCAATGATCACGAGATACTAATCTAGAAAACATTCTTTGACGTCTTGAACAATCGTCGTATCTTTATAAGTTTCCACGGTCTATAACTTATGCCTGATTGTGAGTTTAGTGAGTTTAGTGAGTCAGAAAGTGAAGAGTCACCTATATGTCTTCTAACCCGTATGTGGAAGGCGAACGCCCTATATCGGTTCTTGTTGTCCTTTAAAGCCTGATTGCTTCTAGACGTTTTCTTCTACCACGATTAACCATAATTTACCAACCAAAAGCCAAATATCTGCAGCTGTGTTAAATTGGGATGTAATTCTAGCCTTGCCGTCGTTGACGTAGGATGAGAACGGTTGTGGCGCCACAGAGCCATAGCTATTGGAGACACAGCAACTTACCTATATCATTTATGTACGTAGCCGCGCGCGTGACGGTGGCCAGAACAACCCCTGCAGGCTACAAGGTGGGCTTCAATTGAGAGTTGGTTGGGGGCTGAACAGGCAGGCAGCTGGATGTAACCTCAGCCTTGACATATGACATTCCTTAAAGCCTGACCTCTTCTTCTCATTCTCTCCTCCTCATACACGATCCAGCTTTCAGAAACGACTCGGTTTTGCCGTCAGATTTTTAATATACATATATACAGTGTGTAACGATAAACGCGATATCATCGTTGTAATTTTATGTCGATAGCTTCTCCTGACCCACCGGCAGCGCCGGTTAGCCCAATGGCCAAATTCGAAGATTTCGATCTCGAAGAAGTCTTTCTAAAAGCCACGCCACACGCGAATAACCTTGCCAGCCATAATTTCGTAGTAGAATTTGGGCCCGAGCGAGCGCGCATCGCCTTCGACCTAGACGGCGTGGATATCGAGGAGCTGCTGAAGGGCCCAAGAGACACAAATCATTATCCAATCCGATGGATGTAGGCATCGCCGAACACCTTTAATACATGACTTCGTGTGTACATATACTAATTCAGCTTCAAGTAATATATGGAATCCTAGTATTCAGGGAACAGCCGTAAAAGCCATTGGAAACCATTACGAGTTCTCTGAGAGATTGGTCCGCCTGATGTGTATGCCAACGCGACAACAGGCAGCAAATTCCTCACGCCAAGCTAGAGATAAACATGGTCTCATTAAGCGTTTTCATCGCCATGGGGACGTTGAGCTTGGGAACCTGGGTCATGGTGCGAATAATAATCATCCCATGGAGTCACATTCGACTGTCCAGCTCCAGAAAGGCGACAGCGAGTTGATGGAAAATGTGGACGACGACAGTATGGAATTATATTTACAAGTCAAGAATACTGTAAATTATTTTTCAACCGACCACACACAGAAAGGTAGGCGCTCTTCCCAGAAATCGCAAGTACGGTTACTAACCTAGCCAAACAAGCCTTATGTATTGGAGCCCATTGGCTACATAAAAGGCCAACCGGGGAGCATGAATATCACAGCAAAAGCATGATGCCTCCCAAGCATTGGCAATGGCTGACACTGTGCAATGATCGTACGTTACGACGGTTTATCCAAGAACATCTTGTCTCGATACTAACCCCATCATCAGATACGGTATTATCGATACATGAACAACCGTCGTTTGAGCCTGTGCCGGATAAGGAAGACCCTGACAAGTGGGAGAAAGAGGAGCTAAAGAACATGAGGGCTAACACCCTTGATGTCCTCCTGCAACTCTCCCGGAACGGCTTCGACCTATACAAAAGGAAGCCCCTTTCGCTCAACTCGGTTCGGCGGCCGCTGAGTAAATGGCATGCCCGTGATAGACCAGGCATGAATCGGCATGAAACAGGAATGTCGTCCTTTGCTACCGGGGGCGAGCCGGTAAGCTTAGCGGACGAAGGTACCAGTAACCTCTTCTATTACCTATTCGAAGACTATGTGGCGGCTGGACCCCTTAAAACGGCCGAGAAAAAATTAGAGCAGATGGTAAGTCGCATGGCTGATACTATGTGTTGAACGAGACGCTGACAATAAGTAAGACCAACAAAGTGCTTGAGAGTGTGGTGAGTTCTGATCCCTCTTCTCCCTGGTCAGACTCAATGCTAACTACTATAGCGCCCCCAAATCCGAAGGAAGAGCATAGATATCATTCCCACCCTACATTATCTCAGCAAAGATCTCCGGGAACTAAAACACTTGTTCGAGAACTACAAAAATCTCATCCACAAGATCACGACTTTTAGCAGATCTGATGCCCAGGCGCCCAACGGTCCCGTCGAGGATGCCCGCAGGGTAATGTTGACAGATACGGCCTTAAGTCGGTTCGACAGACTGGGTGATCGACTGCAGTATCTAATGCTGAATGCGATCGAGGGATACCTGGGAGAAATCAGTGCGGTTTCAAGCACGGTAAGCCCCGTCAATCCTATAAACGCTATTTTCCAATCTACCGAACTAACACCTACATGCGTCCAGTACTTCAACTTGACGCAACAGAAGGACTCGGAAGCTACGGCTAGGCTCACCAGAAGTGCCACGCTGCTGGCCAAGCTGAGCGTCTTCTTCTTGCCCATCAGCTTTCTCACGAGCTACTTCTCCATACAGATCGAGGATCTGTACACGTACTGGCATGGCACCGACTATTGGTATTCGTTTGCCGTCATAGCCAGCGTGTCCTTCCTCTGCCTGTTCTTCTTCAGCAGGCTGCTCATGTTCGCCAGCGACACGTTGGATGAGTGGGCGTCCCAGATTATGCAGTGGTTCCGCAGGCTTTCGCGGGCCATGGGGTTCAAGATACCGGAAGAAGATGAGTGAATCTTTCGAGGGCGATAGACTACCGACAGCGGCGCATAGGGAGTTATTGGTTGAAAGGAGTCTTGGGACATGACGTGATACGATACGATATTTACGGAGATAAATGTGTGCAATTTACAGAAACCAAATCGCTAATAGAGATGAATCTCAACGAGCCGTTCTAACTAGAGTGCTATATCATCTCCGAGGCTAGTTCGAGCCATCCACTCTGGGACTAGAAATAACGGCGTACAGTATAGGATATGTACTGGCGGGGTCAAACTTGAATCCTTCACATGCGAACCGTTGCAACGGCTTAACGGGCTTTTGGAAGCCGTTAGCACTTAGTTACTTGAGTGAATTGGGATCATTTAGTCGACAGTAAAGGCGACACATGTTATTGTTACATGTCCACTATCGTTTGTTAACTTCATGATGCTCGACACGCAGAAAGAACAGCCGTCAGCATTAATATGTAGAAGCAATTATTCGTTCTTCACAGTCCAAATGAGGTAAGTGGTCGCGCGACATTTGTGATACACAATTCATGTCCACGACGCTATAGAGCTTAAGTAGAGTGCCTAAATTTTAGTATAGAACTTAATTTAAAGGAGATATGGAGTTTTGTAAGGAGCCCCCCTGTGGAAAACGTCTCTATCCACTCAAAAGGAGCAGTAGCTTGAGATTAACGGGTTGATTGCCCCTTTTTGTTCCTGAGAAAAAGAATAGGTGGTTGAATTTTGTGCTGTGAGTGATGCGACTATCGCGGCTCTAGAACCTATTTTCTGAGGCTAGAGCCTACCAAAGGTACCAATGACGCGGGTCCGCAGCAAGCCAGGGGTGTAGGGTGTAGGGTATCCAATTAATAGCTAGCAATTGAACCCTGACGGACTTTTTTGACCAGGTGGCCGGCCACCATTTACAGTATACTATTTACTTTTTCTGTGCTGTGCCGCTTGCCGTCGGCAGCCAACCGTTGCTGATGATCATCGTCCTTCTTTTGTATGTATGACGTTGATTGCACCGGTTATTTGGGGGCAGGACTGAATAACTTCAGACCATCGACTCTCCAAACTGAAACCTTTCTTGTTTAATCAACTATATCATTCCTATACGGCTATACCCATCACAACCAAGCAACAATCCACCTCGGCACGTGCCGCTCTTTTCCTGTTAGTCCCTGATATTTGAGGCGCATCTGTAATCTTAAGATACCCACATTCTTGGCATAGGACGGAACGACAAGAGCGATTCACGGCCAGGGTAAAAAGGGTCCATCGGAGCAAGCCATATACTATACCAGGGACCTGCCATTGAACGCTTGTGATTTCTTCGGGAAACCATCCCTTGCTTAGCAACTACGTCGGCACTACGAAAGCAACACCAACCCCAACCCCAACAATATTCAACAACGACGAGAGGAAGACGACTACCTATCTGCCTGTTAGACGGTACTACCACCATGCCCTCAAGACTGCCCAATGGGGCTGCCAATGGCGATCATGAGGCCCAGATCCCTTACATTCCCCTGTCATACGATTCTACGAACGACGATTCCTCCGCTCGACAACTCATCCTCGCCCTGCGACCTGGATGGTCAAGTCCAGACTCGAATATCGAATTCGTGCGATTCACCGACGGCATTACAAACACGCTTCTCAAGGCCGTAAATCGTAAACCGGGGCTATCCAAGGAGCAGATCGACAACGAGGCCATCTTGCTGCGAGCCTACGGCCATGGCACTGACGTCATCATAGACCGTCACCGTGAAACACAAAACCACGAATTGCTCATGAAGCATGGCCTAGCGCCGACGTTATTGGCCCGATTCGGCAATGGCATGATGTACCGCTACATTCAGGGCAAGCCTTGCCAGCCCGCCGACCTGCGCGACCCATCTATATACCTCGCCGTGGCACGGCGCATAGCTCAGTGGCATGCCACCATGCCTTGCATTCACGAGACCAGTTCGGGGAACAACGGCGTCACAAGCAACGGCACTCATGGTCCTTCCCTCGACCTCGTTGCACCGGGGAAGCCCGCGCCAAATGTATGGACCGTTATGCAGAAGTGGATAAGGGCGTTGCCCACCAAGACAGAAGCCCAGCGCGCTAGGCAGGCCGAACTTCAGAAAGAGCTCTTGTGGCTCATTGAAAAGTTGAGCCAGCGTCCTGGGCTGGGAAAGAATGGCGTAAGTTTTACCATTTAGGGCTCCAGAGGACGGGAGAGCCCACGTGATAGACAGCGTGACTCTTCCTTGTTCTGAATTAGACACTAATTTTATTTTACTGATTAGCTCGTTTTCGCGCACTGCGACCTGCTGAGCGGGAATGTTATTATCGAGCCGAAAGGACCCGGGACAAATGGGGTTGGCCATGGACTTGGTGAAAGCCAGCCTATCTGCCAACAGCAACCCTCGGTGAACTTTATCGACTACGAGTATGCGACGCCCTCGCCTGCTGCTTTTGACCTTGCGAACCACTTTGCTGAGTGGGGTGGCTTCGAGTGTGATTACAGCGTGCTGCCAACGCAAGCGCAGCGGCTCGAGTTCATCCGCGAGTACACCCACACCTACTTCAGCCTTGTAGATAAGTCTGAAAACGGCGAGAATATCGACGAGGAAGTCGAGGCACAGAAATTGCACGCCGAAGTGGACATGTTCAGAGGCGTTCCGGGCTTCTACTGGGGAATATGGGCTCTGATCCAGGCCACCATCTCTCATATCGACTTTGATTATGCTCAATATGCCGAGGTCCGACTGGGCGAGTATTGGGCATGGCGAGATGCGATCAATGGTGCCACGGGGAAGGAAATAACGTTACGGGAAAAGAGATGGGCACAGCTAGAGTGAAGGAATATGAGAGAGGGAAGATGACGATGTCTTTTAAAACATCAACTTCATGATAGAGATTCTAGAATTATGGATCCCCTGCCTCGTCGGTTCACAGTCATGGAATATCAATACTTAATGGAGGAGGAAGTTATGCTTCTCAGGCAACCAAGCGAGATACAATCATGGTTTAGGCTAACTACAGCACAAATTAGAGGATACAAAGAATAGAGCGTGTATCATAAAGCGTTCAACACTCTTGGTAGAATATTTGAATTCGGAATTGATTACTATGTGAATAGTAGGCTGGTTTTATTGTAAGGTAGATAAGATACTGGATCCTGACCTCATGAGGTTCGTTAGGTTAGAAACGTAGCTGGATTTATGGATAGTTTAGTTCCGTGGGAATAGTTATTCGTTTGGGTTATAAACTAACAAGCTGTTCTTCGAGTCTGCTTGTTTGTTGAACTATCAACGTCAGAATGACTATTCTGTGTCTTCATAGCAAGTCTTCCCCTATGTTTACCTGTACAGCTATATTGGAAAAGGCTATTTGATTATGACCGTCGCCTTGTGATGAGCCTATGGGAAAGATTCGAGCTCTGATATTGCGAGGAGTTCGCTGTTGCCCCGGGTGTCCTACTACATCAGGTTATCATATAACACGGTCTCTTGCCCCTGTGTACCTCGAAGATGGTATATATCCTGTCGAAATGCAATCCGTTTCTCGAGATTTGGAGGCACGGCTATTTTACGTGCTTGAACAGTAAGGTAAAACGCGTATAGTATCTGGTGTAGATTGATGTCAATTAGGTGAATTCTTCGCCATATTGTTCATCCATTCGTTATGCGTTTTTCGAAAGCGAGGCTGAATACGGGCGGTATGCTGGCTCCGAAATCGCACTCTGTTTATTTCCTCTTTGTCACTGTCAGGCATTCGCAAGCTATCCTTACAGGGCTGAGCAGGGCTGGACGTTTCTGACTGGCATGCCTACGTATTTTAAGTTGAGAACTCTATAATTTTGGTTGATCCTAGCCTATACATTGAAAGTCAAATCAACTTGGTACGTGGGCTACGTGCATTGTGCGTCAACCTTCTCTGCGCTGTATCTCCTCCCTACCGGTTTAGACACCTTCAAGTACCTAATTTTAGAGTCGTTTTCATGCCTGGTGAATTATACAATGGTGTTGGTCTAGCGGAATATAGTGGTTGTTTCTCAATATGCATCCGGTGCATTCTTGCTTTTGGACTATCAGGCGTGCGTACTTCAAAGTGTAACACACAAATGGGACAGCTCCATAAATACCATCACTTATTGCACAAGAACGATACGACTACCTAGGATAGATGAGCGTAATGGCTTCATCTAGACGTACCCAATACCCTAACCAGTATAGCTGCTGGAGCGTGTGATGATACACAAGTTGAATTGAAGCTCAAACCCATATTTGATAAATGATTTTCCATAAATATAGTATTTGTATCATTACAAATATGAAGAAGTCGAAGTTGGTGATGCCCAGGTATAATTCTTATTTCTCAAAAATGGAGATTGGTATTGAAGCTAGATCTGGATGATCCTGGTTTTCGGTATAGGCCCTGTCTTCTCGCGCTCATTGACATCTGTCTTACATCATGGACACGAATCTGTATACAGTAAGCTCCATCTGGGTTTCTACAATAGCCATGTTCATGTGCGGCGCAGCAAGACGCGTAACGGAAGATATCAAACGGCATGCTTGGGGTGCACAAGAGATTATTCTCGAGGCAGCAAGATTCTCTTGTGGCAAACATTGGCAACCTCATTGGGTCGGCGTTTTCTGAAGTATCGAATTATAGATCTTGAGGCTGGAGAATGAGCATGGCCAATTAAGTGAGCACCCTGGAGGTATTGGCATGCATAAGGCTTTCTTGTTAACGGTGGCTCAGGTACATACATACGTCAGCCGAAATACGTTAACCTACCTGTCCGGGCGAAGCGTCTTTTTCCGAATTTTCGTTTGACAAGGGCAAGGGTTTCTCCCCGTCGTCTCAACGGGCTGTCGCGTTGTGAGGATTTTCGCCGCTCTCCCGGATCTTTTGCAATCGCACAGTGGATGTTGATGTACGGATTACGTGTATAATATTGAGGTACTGTAGATCCGGAATGCCGATACCTACATAATATCGTTGTTGGGGGCCAGCTGAAGGCGAGGCAAAGAAGGGACGGTACTCACTAGCCGAAAGAGAGCGTCTGAGTGATAGCCTTGGCTACACAGCCCCGGCTGGATAGCTGAATGGATCGGCAACTCGCAGACTCGTCTAACGAATGCTGCCGGCTTTCTCGCCAGAATAAGCGGTCACTTTGACACCGTCCAATGGCGGGGACGGTAGTTGACCCGTGAGCAATGTGCAAAGGGCAGATGACAAAAAGAGGGCATTTCCAAAAGCAGACCGGGGGCGGGGAAGGGCGCTTTCTGACGACTAGTCTAGGTCTTGCCTGGATCTGGTTGAATGGCGAAATCTCTATACTACGTAGATAGACGTCTGGGATTATCAGAAAGTACCCAGCAACTCCATACTATGTAAGTCGGTTCGCACCTATATTACCCTGTTTCTTGGCCATGCGCGATCCCGGATGTGACGAGCTGATTCTTGGACGTTGATTCGAAGGGAAGCGTAGCGAAGGCATAAGCCGTATGCGTCGGGGCACACTTTAAGCACGTCAACTCGTTGCCGCCGAAGGACGAGATAGACTGCAGCGTGGGCGTCTCTTTGTATCTTATTCAGGTACTTACTTAAGTCGGAGCTGTCCCGACATTTGACCGCCTTTATGATGAGACGGGGCCTGCGGCGGCTTCTGTCCGCAATACCTACTCTTTGCACTTGGACCCCAGCTGCGGCGTTATTACGCTCAAGCGCCCTATACTAGTATAGACCCCTCGCTGTGCATGCTTTGCATATTTCCCCATGCACGCTTGCTGCTTTAAGATGGTGATATATGTGCGATTGTGACAGGCTCGACTTATCTACACTACATGCCTACTACGGTATTGTTGCTACGCGCAATGGAAACTCAACTTGCTGAAATCTGGTGGAGTCGGTTTCCAGAGCTCGAATACGGAATACGTGGCTGAAAACCATATGTGTACCCGGTGTACCGAGATGCGGAGCTGAAGCGGCTGAGAATACAACTAGGTATCGGTAGTTGAAGGATACTAAGGGAGAGGCTTTAGACTCCCTGGCTCTTCACTATTCGTGATGGACTTTCAGCTGATCGAGATGAGGGGAAACGGAGTGAAAGAACTGGAGACCGGGGGGTGAGATAGTAAGAGAAACGAAAGGAAAGCTTTCGCCTTGCCTTGCCCTGCCCTGCCCTGCACAGGAGGACTTCACCACTCCCAATAAATGGCCCACGAGGAGATGAATATTTGATCCCTGTCAAAGTCCTGTCGGCGACCCAGTGAGAGACAAAATGGGCTCATCTCGCCAGAGCGGGCCGGTAAGCTCCCCTCGGCACTTTCAGGTTTGTCAATGCCGTTGAGAAAGCTGCGAGGCTCTGTATGGGGAAATGATCATCGCCCTAAAGCGTTCGGCGTGTCTACCGGCTCAGTGTAACGCACCATCTCCCCCAATCCCACAAGCGATCAACGCGCACAGCTCAGCTGAGTTGGTTGGCTGGGATGGATGGAGGGGGAACAGACAGAAGGTGTCTTTGCGCGAGCTGTCCGTCTGATATGTGCCGCACTGTCGTGCTGTCTGGGACGGCATAATACCACTCCAGCTGCCTGTCTACGTGTCCATTCTCGGTCCATGAAACCACGGCTTGGGGGGAGAGTTCGCCTTTTCTGGAGATGCACTAGAAAACATATGACCGTACTCGGAGTGCGGCGGAGGGGCCGCTAATAAAGTACAGTAGCACTCGGTTTCATTATTAGCAGCTGGGCTGATGTTACTCGCTGTCTGCCATGTTTGAGGAGACCTGTCTCTTTCAACGGCCACAACAACCAAAATGGATGAAACCTGGGTTAGATGAATCTCATTCATATTGGGGTATTATCAAGACAAAGATAAGAATGATCGACATCCCTTTTTAGGGTGCCCATCTCTATGAGATCTCCAGCTTGTCATTACTGCCCATGATGGACTGGGGGTTCGACACTGGCTGGAGACTAGGGTTTGAGGCAATTATTAACCGATAAGTGATGGCTACACTGTTACAAGTCACTTAATGATAGCTACTTATATATGTTACGCTGTCGAAGTTAGTAAGTTGGGGGGACGGACTTCAGCAAGCCACTTTGAATAGGTAATGTTGGATAATTCTTCGTATGTAGTAGTAGGAGGACACCTATTAATCTCACTCAGCGTTTGGCCTGTCGACATAACATAACTATATTCTTGGATAGGATTTCTTCATACAATTCACCAAGTGCTTACCTGGACCAGACTATAAGTATAGTCGCATATTAAGCAATATACGTAATCTATATAGGTTAGCTTAGGTCGTGCCGTTGTTATCACGGCATGAACCGCCAATACAGCTCCTGGAATGCCGAGCTGATGCCAGCCTGGCGACAATGCAATGTACAGTACGCGGTAGGCGAGCCATATCTCGATCGAGGCTTATCAGTCCAATGAGGAGTCACGAAGCATCAAAAACTCAAGAGCACAACGTACCTACTGTACGCCATCATCATGTACCGTAGCACTCTGTGTAGTCGGTGGAGAGTGACACACCAATCACAATTGTGATGACCACCCCGAGTACTTCTCAGCTCATCGAGAGTGATGGGCGTAGGTACTTATCGCCGGTAGGTCGCTACGTATTTATAAGTAATCTATCGACCTGCCTTAAGCATTCAGCTAAGCTTAGCAGCCTTAGGTAACTCTGCAGGGAGCAAGCGAGCGACAACCTTTCGCGTGTGGAGAAAAGGCCGATTATGGTCCTTTTGCCCCATCTTACTATAAGCGTTCTTATTCCAACGGTCAGGCGTCTATAACGAAACATCTCGACCTCCCCCGGCAGTCGGTACAGGATTGGTGTGACCCCCATTGTCACTTATATCGTGTGACGCCGCCACTGGGGACTTCGATTGTGAGACTCTGACCATGTATACCAACCTGGACGAAACACTCGATGGGTAGGTCCGTGCCAGTGTAGTATGTGTTTCGCATGTATGGTGCTTGCTGTATGGTGCTGCAACCGCACAACACGTGTTATCCTTTGGGGATAGTTGTGCTGTAGGTAAGATGTAGGTAAGATGTAGCTACCAAAGCTATGGCCGAAGTGTATCTTATATGTCCGAAATGAGGATTGCCTTAGCTCAATTCACACCGAGACAAAAGTGGACGTTTTCCTGTCGAGATTTCTCAAACATGACCCAAGTCGATCGATCGGATATTGAACGTATGGTACGGGTAAGTGTTCATAGATTCGTAGTCGGGATCCCCCTTCTTAGCTTAGTCGGTCCCTGCTCTCTCCCTAGTTTCTACCAATTCTCCTAAACCGGGCTACAGAGAACTTAAGACGCTACGGCACGTTGTATGTATGTATGTACTCCATGATCCACGTCTCCATATTTTCCAAGCCGACTGTATAAATTGCAAGCCGTCTTATCAGCCGAATGAACCATGCGCCCTACCTCTGTTGCTGCTACCCAGCCTTCTGTCTCGCCCTTGTCATTGCCTGGACGGCGCTCGAAGTGCTCTAGTGTCGTGTAATACCCGGTTCATGGCCGAACGGGTCGAACTTGTCTTCCCCTCTCGTGGCAGGATAGAATTATCAAATACCTACTTAGTATACTTAGTATAATACAGATCGTACCTTGGGATTAGTGGTGGACTACGGTATTTTCGCATGAGGAACGCCCTACTAAACTATAACAGCAGATGGTATGCTATGGACCTTGGGGCACATATTGCCGTAAGTATGTAAGTAACCCTTGGTCCATGTACTAGATATCATTGGCGTGTACTCCGTACATGGTAAGTAAGTTAAGTTATATATCTGTCGGTAATTTCAGCCGGGTCCAGTCTGGCTGTATATGGGTTTGCAGCTACACAATATGCACACCTCACTCATGCATGCATATACACTTACCTACATCAATCACATGTACTATAATCCGCGCGCTGACCTCCTGACTATAACAAACAACAGCTGATAACTTCTTGCTGGCTATGCAGGCTATACATACAGCATATCTCATATTTTTCAAGTCTAAGTAGGAGCTTGGGCCGTTCACCAAACGGACCCTTGCTCCTCTCTTTTTTCCCGTCTTTCCTCTTTTGTCCTTTTTTCTTCTTGGGGGGGTTCCACTGACCTACAGCACAAGCTACGCTGGATCAGGGATCTGTGACTCTACGACAACCTTCTCTATTGCACAAACCCTTCTTCTTCGGCGGGCGGGCGGTTGAGGCACAGATCCACTTTTGGCGCAGTATGTATACATGTGTCTCATCTAGCGGGCAGAAGCGGGTTTCTAATGTCCAATGTCCATCCACCCTGGTCTGCGCTAGCTACAACTGCGTAGTACCTACCTGCACCAGACGCAAGCTGCACAGCTGTGTTCTCGGAGAGGTAGCGTCCTAGAACTAGACTAATCAGACTAATCACCTTCAAGTACCGTACCTACCTAACGGTAGTACTATACCACTAGACTATACCAAGCTAGGCCAGGAGGCAGGCAGGTCGGGCCCACCTGGTTAGCTGTCGACTGACTTCTAGCCCTGCCCCAGCCTGCCCTGTCCTGCCCTGTCCTGCCCTGTCCTGCCCTGCTGCTTCCCTTCTGCCCTGCTGCCCTGCTGCACGGCTGCCCACTTGTGATGCTTGCTTGCTTGCTTGCTTGGTGTGTGCTGTGCTGTGCTGGAGGCAAAAAGAATGCAGCTCCAACCTTGCAAGGTACCTTTTAGCTCACGCTCGCGCAATGTCCCGTGTGTCTGTGATGTTGTCTACCTAAACCTTACCTTACTTCCTATAACTTTTTACTATACATTCCTCGGTAGTACAAGAGATACATACATCAGCACCGACACTAGGTTGGTAGGTTGCGCTTCTTGTTAATCTACCGTCGCCGGCTACGACCCACCAATCTACCTGTCTGAGGTCCTCTCTTGCCCTCACCAAGTCGTGACGGCCGAAGTATTAGCTATTAGCCAATTTGCCCTTCGCCCTCGCCCTCGCCCAGCGTCTCTCGGCTCGATCTCTCTCTCTTCTTTCCTTCCTTGATACCTGATAATCGATATACCAGTTTGGCCGCTACCTTATTGCCTGATTACCTGATCATCTATCATCTGACACCGAGACATCTGTACCGGCCTATTAATGCAAACCAAAACCAACCAAGAAAAATAAGATTGATTACCCCATTGTTTCATTCAGCCCGGCCTCTTCCTCGACTAGGATAGCCCAGCTGGTCTAAGTTTATTTTCTCTACGTCAAAACCTAGACCAGCCGAGTTCGCCAGCCCGTCATTGGCTCAGGCTGGGATGGCGAGCATTTGATCCTAACGGCGTCGGATTTAATCTTTTTTTATTTTTATTATTTAACTTTGTCTGGTGCTTCTGGGACACCAGCGCTACATCGCGGATCGTGGGTTTTGGTTGTTTTAAGCCCCGTAAGCCGCATTTGATGTCTTTAGCAAGAGAACGCCTGGGACTCGAGAGTGAGAGCGAGCTCGGCGAGGTGGAAAGTCCAGAAGCCATCAACGAGTCCGTCCACGGGGCGCAACCATCTGGAGTACTGGCCTAGACATTTTTTCTTCGCATACGGCAGGCGAGAGGTTTTTCAGCGCCGATTGAACCGGCCTGAGTGGACCCGTGACGGCGGGGACCCGGGAGGAGGCGAATAGGAAACGGCAGGAGCAAAACCCCAAAAATATTATATATAAATATAATATTTCGCGAAGGATGGCCACTGACCCCTTTGAGCCGCGACAAGATCGTCGCGGCTCCATCTTGGATACCCGAGAGACTTCGGTGGCGGCACCGGGCTTCGACCCGTCGTTGGACCCCACGATCCGACGACTTTTTGAGCAACAAGCTGAAATTCAGGCGAAACTGGCCGCGCTGCTGCCGGCTAGATATATGCCCAATGGTCGGCTTGAGCTGGAAATGCTACGAACAAAACTCCGTAATCTAGAGGGGTATGTGCGTAATCAAAGTATGTACTTCCCTATTCTTCCCTGGTTACACCGATGGATGCATCAACACATGGACGCACTGGCTTTGTGATACTGACGAGAGGAAACCTGCCAAGATTTGTCTGGTAATGTTCCCGTTCTTTGTGATATCGAGGAAGCTCGGTCACTTCAATACCGATGTGAATGCATTGAGAGCTACCTAATAGACGAAGGTACGTCGCAGGAATCCAGGGGTTCAAGCCCATCTTCTCACTCCGAATTGATAGGCCTTGACCTTTACGATGCAAGATTTCTCGATGTTCTGGGGCACACTGCTCCTGGTGAGGCTCCTCCGGGCTATGGTTTATGGCTGGATCAGAATATTTCGTATTACGATCCCGTGTTCCGGGGATGGAGAACGAGGGGCTCTGTGCCATTGATCTCGAGGCGTCAAGTTTCTTTTAAATGTTGGAATGATGAGTGCATCCATCAAATTTACGGATTTTCAACAGCCGAGGATCGGGACGAGCATATGAAGCGGCATGCGAAATCTCTGAAGAGGGAATCGGGGCCGTCAGTTAGTAGCATGTTGCCAATTGCATTCTCGGATACATCGCAGCCCAGAGTCTTCGGTGCAGATCGCCTCAAACAGGGCTCTCCTGCTCCTTTACCACGCCTATCAGTGCCATCCGCCTTACCGGGCTTAGCCACGATGAACCAATCCAGAGATCGCCGAAGCTCAGTCCCGGGTTATCCTCCTGCAAATGAATTTCCTTCACAACATCGGGGCTCCTTACAAGTAGAGGCGGAAGTCGACCCCATGCTCCCACCACTTAAACGAAGTCGAGTCGGCCATTCTAGGCTAGAGTCTATCGGAGAGCTAAGACTCCCTCGTGATGCCGGACCTTGTCTTCGTTGTAAAATCCAGGCTAAGCCAGTAAGGAGATTGTTGGTATTCGGGATATCTAGCATGAGCTGACAGTTTGCAGTGTGACTCGAGAGATGATTGCACATTTTGCGCTGAAGATGCAAGCTCCGGTGGAGATGAGCTATGGGCTGTTCTTGGATGTCACCGTGGTCCTCTAGCCAACTTGGCCGATTATATGTTACCAGGTAGGCTCCTTATTTATCGATGACGCGAACGCACTTTTTGACTTTAAAATAGAAGCCCTTTCTCCGAGACAAACGCACACCCCTGTCACATCCCCAATGGCAAGAAGGCGGAACATGAATGAATACCTTGAAAGGACATACCTAGTTAGTCAAAACATGGTAGACTTGGTCAAGACTCATCTTGATTTCAATGACGGCTTTTGGTGGACCGAGGACTTGGCAACCTTGCCCATGCCAAACCCTACATTGGCAACCTATTCAAAAGAACCGAAGGACTACCCGCCACCCGTGCTAAAAGTACTCGCCGCGAGCTGGAATACCGAAGGCGTTCCTTTTATGTTTTGGGAACTTTTTAGACTAACAGGCTTTATGTCAGAGAGCAGGGAGTTAGAAGCTGTACAGTATCCAGTTTTGTACCGCGCTAAACTGCTCTTACGAGAGATACTTTTCTACGACTTACAACAGCCGGAGCCATCGATACGAACGGAAGTCAATGTCTGTAATGCACAGCTTCTCCCTGATGATATGGACTACGATAGCCGTAACCGGTTAATTTACAACTGTATGGCTCAGTTCTTACAGTCTTTCGAGGGCGTGACCATGCGGAGGGTCGTCTCTGAACCAAAGGGCTGGCTAGCTATCTTTATTTCGCTCTGCATATTTAGCATCGTGAGGACGATTTTAGCCGATTTAATTTCGACACCGTCACGAAGTATTTCTGCTCAGGCTCAAAATGGACTGCCCATCTCCGGAGGGGCTGTGGCGATGCACAGCGTGTACAAAGCACTCGTGCACGTGTTCGCATGGTCTACTCCAATGATTCTCGATAGCCCTGTTCTGGAAATCTCTCCAAATGACCAGGGTCTGTTCGCGACAGCACTGTTGGCGATCCGAAAGGAGGAGTGGATTACATGGGGTATTCGCTCGACTAAAGACTTCTTACTAGGACTAGGGAGCGGATATTTGGTTGAAAATGTCGGATTCAACGGATTTTTCCGACAGCGAACACCTATTTACCGTCACATTTCCTATACACAACCGGCGGCTGTTGGCGAGGCTGGTGAACCTCGCAGGTCCATCTCTGAATGGCGTCCAATAGACCCTTGGGCAAACAGAGGTGATCAGGATGTGATACCATCTGCCTTCGGAATGCAACAAGAAAGGAGGCACACTGTAGCGGAAAGTCCTGCCTTTACGCGTGCTATTGCACGAGGTCTCAGTTCTCCTACAAAACTAAGGACCTCATATCAACGTCCACCTCTCCGGAGAGTATTCTGTGCGAAATGCAATGAATATCCCGAAGGCTTCCGCGGTGAACACGAACTTCGTAGACATACCGACGCTAAGCATGCGGCTCTCGTAAAGCGATGGGTTTGTACCGAACCACCTAATCCAAGCCCGAACGCACCACAGCCCCTCATTCCCCTTTCTAAATGTAAAGCATGTGTTACTCAAAAGAAATACGGCGCTTATTACAATGCTGCAGCTCACCTACGACGAGCACACTTCCATCCACATAGGAGTGGCAAGGCGAGTGGCGATTGGCCTCCGATGTCCATACTAAAAGACTGGATGCGGGAGGTGCGACAATCAATTGATATCAACGAGAACGACAGCTCTAGTGGAGAGGACGAGAATGAAGTTCGAATGATAGAGGAGTACACACTGCCACGACAATCTTCATTTTTAGAAGCCCCAAGACTTGCTCCTGCACCACCTCAGGGGCCTATATTAGCACCATCTGTTCCCCCGTCACTCGAAAGCACTGTTCATAGCAGTCCCAATATCTCCAAGGCCGAGGACAATCGGAATCGTTGTCCTCACCCCGACTGCGGCCGAGTTTTCAAAGACCTGACAGCACATATGCTTACGCACCAAGAAGAAAGACCAGAGAAGTGTCCGATAGAGACGTGCGAATACCATACCAAAGGATTTGCGCGCAAGTACGACAAGAATAGACATGCTTTAACGCATTATAAAGGGACCATGGTCTGTCCGTTTTGTCCAGGCCCGGGAACAGCGTACGAGAAGGCGTTTAACCGTGCCGACGTCTTCAAGCGGCACCTGACCGCTGTACACAACGTCGAGCAAACGCCTCCAAATAGCCGAAAGATGATCATCACTGGGAGTAGCTCTCGCAACGGTGGAGATGCTAAATGCTCCATCTGTCAGACACGGTTTTCTACGGCACAGGAATTTTATGAACATCTGGACGACTGCGTTCTCAATGTCATTGTCCCAACGACCCCGAAAGCCTCGAGAGATCAGACGTCCACACCTCAAAAGGGTGATCAGAGATCCGTGCTGTCCAACGCGGGAGAAGGCGATGAGAAGGCCGAATTTCTTAGTAGTAGCCGCGAGATGAGAAGAAGTGCCGAAGCTAGCTCAACAGCTGGGTCAGCCGAAAATGCAAGAGAAACGACGGAAAAGATGGAGGTGGACTCGGATAGGGATGACTAAAGCACTAGTCAGCAGGCAAAATACGTTATCAACTTCACTATAAAATGGAGGAGCTCTTATGTATACACTCATACCCGGCGATTTACTATTGCTTGAGAAAGGTCGAGGTAATGTGTGAAAGAGGAGGGAGAGAGAGCATTGGTCTGTACACGGTCGACAAGAAAGATGCTCGGGCGAACGGATGGACGAGCGGGCAAGTCATCTGTCATCTGCGTACACATATGGGAATGACAACTCTACACATAAACTGTCAGTTGTCATTATAGTATCATTATGTATATATACCCCTAGATACTCTTTGATTTTCTCAAATCTACAAAACTTTATCGACAATATTCCGTCTCGAGTCTTTATTTTATAACGAGGAAGAGCTAACAATGCAATTGGCCTGCATGTGGCGGTCCGGAAAACGAATCTTGCCCAGGCATTATTGTGGACAGAGATAAATGATGATTACGATTGGGACAGTTAGGTTGCATCTACCGTTGGTGAGCACTGCTCTATGGGTTTCTTTTATACATATCATAGCACGTAAAGACGGAACGATATCGCATTTGAGTCTTACGTATTCTACCCGCCCCGGTCAGAAAAACTTAGCGGGAACCGTGAGATTTGCGTCTTTTCTATTGACATGCTATTCACTCATATGACTCTTTCTAACCCATACAATCCGTTTCGGAGGTGTCCCATCCGGCGTTGGTTCTCCTCATAACAAGTTTAGTTAAGTCAAACTCCTCGTCCCTGATGTATGTCTTGTATGTCTGTCTGTATGGT
Organism: Xylaria cubensis; assembly: GCA_022385715.1. NCBI lineage: Eukaryota > Fungi > Ascomycota > Sordariomycetes > Xylariales > Xylariaceae > Xylaria > Xylaria cubensis. The sequence goes on along the minus strand of MU279056.1, from coordinate 148,797 downwards.
TGGTGGTATCCCAGGTAAGAAAAAAAAAGGAGGCAGTGAAAGCGTATCGCATAAAAAGTTGACTGCTCTGCATTCACTTGGCGAAATCATGATCTCGTGACGGTTTGGTCATCATGGGAAGACACGCCATTTCTTCTCCTAAGACTCTGTTATTCAGGAAAGCTTCCTGTCGTCAAATCTAAAACGGAGCAATAAAAGAAAAGTAGCGGCAGAGTATAAATTCTATCTCATGCTACCCCCTTTGGAAGCTCCAAGGTTTTGGCGTGATCATTGCTTATCGCTTTTATTTCTGGAAGAACCAACTGCTTCTCTTATTCGCAGTGCCTTCGTTCTGGAGATTTGCGATAGTCGGGACCTGAGCAGGCGCGTCGCCGCCGCCTCCTCGAAGTGGTTTCGCAATACGGCTGCCCGCATTAGCAAAGCTGAAGCTACCGGCGCCAGATGCCATATTTAAGCCACGAGTTGAACCCGCCTTGGCAGCTTCCAAGCGCTCCTTGACGGCTGTAAGCTGAGTGTCAAACCTATAGTGCCCGTTAGTACATGCTGGATCCCTCGAGTCGCATAGGTAACAAACCGATGGTTCGCTGCAATTAGCTTGTCTTGGCTATCTTGCAGCAAGCTTTCCAGGCTCGAGATGCGTTCATTCCTGGCAATGAGTTTTCTCTCGGCGATGGCTACTTCTTTTTTGAGACTGCTGTTTTGCTCTACGAGCTGGCGCTGGACTTGAGTGAGCTGCTCAAGATTACGCTCGAGGAACGCCATCTTCTTCTGTTGTGCGCGATTATTCGATGATCGCAAGACGTTATTGTACTGCTCTCGAGTTTCATCAAGCGAAATCTCGAGCTCGACGACGCGTTCGCAGCGGTTCTGTAGATCTCGCATCAGGCTCTTCTTCATAACGTCGAACTCGGCGATCTGTTGTTGGATGGTCTTGCCATTGGCAAGACCAGGTGCTGCCACAGCTCCTGACTTGATGCGAGACTGTAGCTCCTCAATCAAAGTCTTCATCCGGGCATTCTCGGAAGACTTTTGAGCAATGTCGGCCTTGAGTTCATCCACCAATTCCATCTGCGTAGTTTGCTTATTGGCGTACGCTTTCTGTAATCGATCTTTGACTTCTTCGATATCGGCATCTCCAAGATTGCGGGTAAGGAGATCTTCATATTCCTGTTGTAAGGTATCTAGCCGACTCTCTAGTTCTATCCGCCGGCGCGCTTCGGCGTCGCCAGAAACACCACTGTAGAGTGACAACTCGGCTTGCCGGACGATACCTTGCGTCTCTACAAGCTTCGCTTTGAGCTCCTGCAAATCCTCGGAGGGTATGGGGTTGCCTTCATAGCTTTGCTGATATAAAGCCTCCGCCTGTTCTATAGCATTGGCGATAGCTTGCTCATTAGCACTGAATACGTCACTTCCCAAATCGAATCCTGCCATCATCTTCGCCATTTTTTCTGCCTTTTTTCTTTCCTTTTCATCTAGGACCGCACTCGTTTCCTTCGCACTCATCTTCACATCCAGGAGCTGCTGCTTGACCTCATCTAACTCCGAGGTGAGTTCGGAATTTGCTTCTTTCAGGGCGTCCATGGTGATCTGAGCCTCCTTGCTCTCAAACGTTAAACGCTCCAGTTGCATCTTGGCCTCATTGACTTCTGTCGTCAACCTCTCATTTTCCTTTCCAACTTTACTGTCATGCTCCTTGAGGAATGACAACTCGTCTTTAGACTCCTGGAGAGTCTTTTCAGCAGCTGCCACAGCCGACTCCTTCTCTGCTAGCTGATCTTGAAGTTCATTTTCTCTTCGCAGAAACTCTTCCCTCTCGTCCTTATCCATGGGGAGACTGGGAGTGCCAGCCCGATCCGTCAGTGCAGGGGTTTCCGAGCGGCTCTCCGAGATAAGTCTCGACGGTGTAGATGGCCGCGCAGCCCTTGCATCGGTCTTTGTGATCGGAGCGCCGTCCGAAAGTGGAGGTACCCACCGGTCCTTTGGAACCGACTCGCCGGCACGCCAAAGCTGCACTTCGCCTTCCAGTGTTGCGATATAGTTTTCGAAGTTCGTAATGTTGGACTTGGCCTTGGCCAACATCGCTTTGAGCTCTGCCGGACTGAGTTCGGCGTTGACCTTTGCTTTATTCTTGATGGACTTGGCTCTCATACCGAACCGTAATGTGCTCAGCGTCTCGGCATCGTTGTAACTACTCGGTGAGCAGTTGATGATCAAGGTGGTCCTGCTGTTACCTCCCAAAGATTCTTGCAAGATTCGGGTCAACTTGGAGTCACGGTAGGGCACATGTGAAGATTTGCCATCTGTGAGGGCATTGATGACCATGCCGAGTGCGCTCAAGCTCTTGTTAATTTTCTTTGCCTCCTCAAGCGTCTGACCACTTGCGCCAGTCTTGCCGACTTTTTCGCTGCCGGCAAGATCGACTAGGAAAAGCTGGCCACTCTTCATCGATCCTGTTTCGAGATTCTTCTGTGTGACGGTAATAACAAAGATAGAGTGTGAGCGGGAGGACTCCTGGTTCATGTTGGTGGCAGCAACGGCTCGGGCGTTGCCACCCCTTTTCATAACTTCAAAGACTTCTTCGACGCTCGAAACATAGATCTCTAAAAGACCCTTGACGTACACCCCTCTGTTCTTCTCCTCGTGGACGGGTAGGTTGTCATTTTGCGGTGCTAGCAGATCACGGATACGCTCCATGTATATTTCCATATAGCTAACTCTGACGGTATATTCGATGGTGGGTGGACTTGACAGGATGCTGGTAAATATTTGTTCGACGATACGGGGCGTGATTCCCTTGCCATTGTCATCCTCTATGCTGGTTCCCATCATGGTGTAAGACTTTCCGGCACCAGTCTGGCCGTAAGCGAAGACGGTGCCATTGTATCCGTTGAGGATATCATCCACGGTCGGCTTGATAGAATAATCAAAGATTTGGTGTTGCTTCACTTTCATATCAAACACCCGGTCGAAGGTAAAGGAACCGGCGGCCTCGGCCGACTACGGCAAGAGTTAGTCAGGGAACGAATAAAGACGGGCGTTTGGCCGAAGGGGAAGGGAAGGGGTTGGACGCACGCTGATGCTACAGGTGTCATTGCCATCGAAGGTCACAATAGGCTCACCGCCTGATTCAAGTTCGATCTTGTTCTGCGGGCGGAAGCGGGCCACGACCTTGATGCTGTTTGCGCTCGACATGATGGCGTGGGAGCGCGGGCGAACGCAGCAAGCGGTGGCTTATGTGGGAGCGAGTGATATGTGCAATATGCGATGTGCAGCCTGTAACCTGCGAGGTGGGAGAGACGAGGCGGCGTGCAGGCAGGCAGGCAGACCAGGGAGCAGACGGAAACGAGCAGTCTAGCTCATATTACGCATAGCCGGATGAAGCAATGAAGGCTTTGACACAGCTCGACCGCCTGGACGGCGAACAGGCCAAAGAAAGGTGCGTTAGTCGGTAGCAATAAAACACAGGCTTGCTGCAGGACGACGCAGCCAAAAATGCCCCAAGATCTCGAGTCGCGTTTTGGGAGCGTGTATGTATGCTGGGCAGCTGTGTGATAAGCTGAGATGACTGGCTGGGAGAACGAGTACAACGACGGAGTACAGCGAGTTAGTCAACAAATACATAACACAAGGTGGGCAAAAAGGCCAGGGTTAGTGCTTTCGACGCTCGACGACGGTGCCTGAGCAAACCCCGCCTAGGGTCACCTAGAGACTGGCATCCCTCGGTGGTTTTAGCTGCTGTGCCTGAGTTTGTAGCGGCTATATGCCTGTATATGCCTGTATCCAACGATAACGTCAGGGGTTCTAGGCCCCTTCATCTACCCCACTACAGGCACTACCTGGTAACCAGGTACTATATCAAGAATGTTAAGTTGTCAAGTCAAGCTGTCAAGTCATGTAAGGTACCTGACATATCATGAAAGTTCATGACAGCTCGGTAATAACATAGCATACCTGAGGTGCCGACTGTGAAAAAAAGGTAAATAAATATTCTATCGGCATGCAGCTAGCTATGTATAGCATGTCTGAAAAGAGATAACTGTGATCGTCAACACTTAGATAAGTACCACAACCATCTTGTTTCATGCGGAGTAGATAATAAAATTGCGCATTCATGCACGACCGTTGCTCGATTTATATGTGCGTACTAATGGCCTTCAAAGTTCTACTAGCCAATCTGTGCAAACATTTTAGGTGACAGCATCGCAATTAGCAGTGTAGACCGAACAGGGTCTTTGGATAACTTGATAGAGATGATTTTCGATAAACGCCGCCTTCATGCCAAGTGAACTGCGAAGCAATAAAACCTATGATAGTAAACAAACCCGGCAGGACTCCGTTCACCGAGCACGCAAACTGTACGAACGCCAGCCGAGCAACTATGAAGATCCCGCGTCATTGGTATGTAGATATGGCCATGCCATTACGCCCCATCTTTTGCCGCCATGGTTAATGAATGCTCCCTCCTGACCTACCGAAACGCCAGCTCCCGATAGTGTGAGCTTTCACTCCCAGGCCATGCTTCGTCCACCTCAACTGCATGTACGAACTAATCTTCCCAGCTCTTCTCCACTGTCTCGCGTACCCGCTTGGTGTATTCTTTTCGATTATCCTTATAGAGATTCGATGCCTCGACGTTCGCCGGCGATCCCGTGTTCGGGTCATTCAATAAACTAAGAGCCGGCAGCATTAGTACTACCTATGCCACATCATTCGTTGAGTGTATATACCTTTGTATACTCGTCAAGACCGCAGCGACGTCGTAGGTAGGACTCCACCGGTTCTGCAGGATATCCAGGCAGAGCTCTCCGGTCGCATACACGTTGGGGTGGAACATTTGACTGATGAATTTTACGGCTGGAGGTTTGTTCGGGTACTGCTCCTCGAAATGCATTACCAAGCGGAAGGTTCCATCTTCAAATGGAGTATCGGCAGGACCGATAATAACAGCATTCCTACACGCAAAGGTCAGTCTACGGCTGTTGCGGCTATTCAGAGCTTCATGCATTATCCTTACCAAGTCATGACGTTGTCGGGTACTGGAGATGCGGAAACGCCGGCAGGAGGGTCTGTCTGCATCCGCTATACACAAAATCTCGTAAGTCAAGTGCGCCAACAACGGTGCTGACAGCTCGGAGTCGCTAGCCATACCTTGAAGTCTCGCATCAAACGGCGACGAGCGGCGGTTGACATGATGACTAAACAGGTTAAGTTGCCGGAACCGAAGATAAAGTTGGAAAGAGGGGAAACCCCAGCCTGAAAGAAACCAGTCCGAAATTCGAAGAAACGTAAATCACCGAGGGATGATGAAGGAAGATATAAAGACGTTGTAGTCGTAGCAGAAGAGGAAGCGGGATGTAAGGTGTTGTAGGAGAGAAACGGATGGCGGCGACTACGGCCGGGATGGATATCCACAATTGAAACTAGCTAGATATGCACTAAAAAGGTACAGTGACCTAATTCGACTACTTAAGGTAACGTAACTAACACCCTTTCGGCCAATACACCCTTTTGGCCAACTAGCGATAAGATAACCCTTGTTAATGAATATAGATATAGCTAGGGGTTAAGGATTAGTGGGGGTTGGCCAAAAGGGTGTATTGGCCGAAAGGGTGTTAGTTACGTTACGTCTGCCACCCTTTTCCTCTAGGTATGCCACTCTCCAACTAGCCTTATTTATTACTATACTCGATTATAAACTACATTTTTTAATCGTTTAAGAGCTGTTTTCTACAAATCCGTCTAACTTGGGAACATGGAATAAGAAGGCTGGCTGCTTGATTACATATCATTAAGGTGGCAACTCTAGAGGAAAAGGGTGGTAGACCTTGGTGGTCTACAGTAAATGCCGACCGTGCTCAAATGGGAACTAACTTTGCGATGTCACAGTCGAGCAGTAAATGCTTATGTGATTGATTAGATAATAACTCTGCCAGAGGTAAAATAATCATTTTGGGTAGATACATATATACGTATAGGCTCCCCGCCACAAGCCGAGGGGCCGGGGTAGCGTCGGCAACTGACCTACTTACATCTGGGGAATAGGTATTGCGCTTCCCTTCATGCTTGAGCTATTACAATCTCTGAACACGAACAATTATGTGTGATTTTCTCATGGGCAGGCATCTGAGTTAATTTCTGTCCCATCTCCTAGACTTTTGTCAATATAGCTTGCCGCCAATTCAAGTCACACACGTTACCAAGATGGTATTGCAGACAGCTAGGCCGCTCTCCCGAGCCGCTTTGCATGCCAGACCTCGGCATACATTGGCTCGTTACTTTTCAGTGCGAGGCGCGCTTCGACAGGAGGTTCAAGACGCCTATATCTTGAGTGCTTCTAGAACACCCACGGCTAAAGTAAGCACTCGAAGACAACAGTTGCTTCTTTTGGCTATGCTAGGACTAACGGGCAATTACTCTTAGTTCAACGGCTCATTTCTTACTGTATCGGCGCCGAAACTGGCCGCTGTCGCCATAAAGTCGGCCCTCGAGAAATCCAAAGTGCCTGTCGACAAGATTACGGATGTTTATATGGGAAATGTTCTGCAAGCGTCAGTTGGTCAGGCGCCTGCCAGGCAAGCCGCCATATTCGCTGGGCTGCCCAAGAGTGTCGAAGCTATCACAATCAATAAGGTCTGCGCGTCTGGCCTGAAAGCCGTCGTCTTCGCAGCTCAGAATATCCAACTTGGCTTAAGTGAGGCGCAAGTGGCTGGCGGCATGGAGAATATGTCTCAAGTCCCGTATTACATGCCCAGAGCAAGCGGTTTGCCTGGTTTTGGCCACTTCAAGATGGAGGATGGTCTGCTGAAAGATGGCCTCACCGATGTTTACGATCAATTTCACATGGGGATCTGCGCCGAAACAACTGCTAAGAAACACAACATCACACGCGAAATGCAAGACGAATATGCCATCCAATCATACGAGCGCGCGCAAGCTGCTTGGAAGAACAAGGCTTTCGCGGAAGAGATCGCACCCGTTACTGTCCAAGGCAGGAAAGGGGACACAATCATCGACACCGATGAGGGATATTTGGATATCAAACCAGAGCGTGTACCGACTCTAAAGCCAGCATTTCTTCGCGACGGTTCAGGCACTGTCACAGCAGCTAACTCATCTACGCTCAACGATGGCGCCAGCGCTTTGATACTCGGCAATAAGTCACTTGCCCAAGAATTTGGCTCAGGCTCAAGGGTATTAGCCCGGATATGTAGTTCAGCAGATGCGGCCGTAGATCCTGTCGACTTTCCTATTGCCCCAGCCAAAGCCGTCCCTATCGCACTCGAACGCGCTGGGATAACCAAAGACCAGGTGGCTGTTTGGGAATTTAACGAGGCCTTTGCGGCTGTTATCAAGGCCAACGAGCAGGTACGTTTCCACTCAACCTATAACATTACGCTCGAATCATGCTGACTGATAGAATGGCAGATCTTGGGTCTAGAAGGTGCACGAGTCAACCCGCTGGGTGGCGCTATATCCCTAGGCCATGCCTTAGGCAGCTCGGGATCACGGATCCTAACCACATTGCTTCATCAACTCAAGCCTGGTGAATATGGAGTTGCTGCTATCTGCAACGGCGGCGGAGCTGCAACAGCCATGGTTGTGCAGCGCATCGAAAGAGCATAAGGTAAAACTCATTTGTGTACATATCGAGAGACATACTACGTAGCTTAATATAAGCAGCAGTACAAGTCGGATTTTCCGTATTAAGAAATGCTGCTGGCTACCTATATGTATGTAGGTAGATGAAAAGATTGTCCGATGGCATGTGATAATTGCCCAAGTGGAGCATGATGTCACTCTAGCTTGTGTTATATCGCATGTGTGAAGCAGCGATTCACCTCTTTAGATGCATAAAAAGAGTACCGGGTGCAACTCGGACTTCTTGCCCATGCACCATGAATAGCTCTCATTAGCTTGTTATCTAACGTTAAATCTTAACCTCACCCTACCGAAGAAGAATGCATAGAAACTAGAGCGCCGGCTGGTCTGGCAACAAACATTAAAACAATTCCGGCACCTGCTACCAACACGACTGCGCTGGGACGTCTGTGCAACACCATGCGCCGACCCGACCTTAAGCGATAGTGAGGTCTCTTCCCTGCGAATATACACCATGTCGTTGGCTATTCAGTTCCTGACTAGCGTTCGAGGCTTTCTGAAAAATCGCAATGGCACTGGGCTCCGCGACTGGCTTCGTGTTGAGCCGCCTTTACCTCAGCAGTACCTCAACCTCGCGGCCGAGCTCAAGAGTGGCTATCGGGATTCCAATGCCATAGCAAAGCTCATTGAGAAGTGCCTGCCGGAGGAAGATGACCTTCCCGAAGACCAGGGCACTGCCTGGCCTGGTTTCATCGCTTTTGTTAAAGACTACTTCGAATATTGGCGAGATGTCGATTTTGACGATCTTCTCGGTGCACACCAATTGCTTATGAGCCTGACAAGGTATGTGATTTCCTAGCGCTCGCGTCACCGTCTCAGTAGACTAACGAGGGCACCGCCAGCTCCTGCACTACGGCTCTGAACCACCCGACGTACGGAACTATTATGCTTCAAACGAGCATCTCATTATGCGGCTCCTTGTCAAAGCTATCGATGACCCTAAACAAACGCCCAGACTTGACCAAGAGGCTTGACACGTTGGATACGGGCGAAGACGATCAATCGTCCGTTGTGGGCACCACAGCAGAAGTGATACAGAAGATCTTTACTACGTGTCTTACAGATCGGTCCAGCCAGCGATACGCGCATCCAGAGGGTAAAAAGACTGGCGTGTACATCTTCGCGAACCTGACACTAAAGCTACTGTTCGCCTGCCGTAAGACTCACTTGGCAAAGCAGCTTTTCACCAATGTCAGCGCCAAAGCTCCGCCACTGTCGTTCTATCCTGCAGCTCAGAGGGTCACCTACCTGTATTATCTAGGGCGGTTTCATTTCATTAATAACCACTTCACAAGAGCTTCTCGGTGCCTTGAAGAGGCTTATGTTGAAACCCCGTCACGCTTTCAAAAGCATCGCCAGCTTATACTTACTTACCTGGTGCCTTGCAATATGCTACTTGGGCGTCTCCCTTCCCAAACTTTAATGCAGAGACCAGAGATGCAGTCAATGGCGCCGACTTTCTCGCAATTTGCTCAGGCCGTGCGTACGGGAAACTATCTTCTTTTCCAGCAAGCCCTCGAGTCGCACGAAGACTGGTTACTTCGCAAGGGTTTACTTCTCACTCTTACTTATCGCCTACGCCCATTGCTCTGGCGCTCCCTCTCTCGACGAACATTTCTGCTTACCTACGTCGCGCCAACAGAGGCTGATTCGCGCAAAGCCGCAACATTGGATTTGTCCCACCTTCTTGTCACCGCTGCGTATATTCAAAAGCGGCTGGAAGGGTATCTACCTTCCAATCCCGCGGTAAAGAAAAAACAACCACACATAAATAATATGTTTTTAAAGGCTGTTTCCAACAGTGCAGGGTCCGGGACTGACACATCAACGCTCGCGCCACCCCCTGGAGGCCCCAAGCTTCTTCGACCAAATGAGGGTTTGGTATGGGGAAACATGCCCATCACAGCAGAGCACGTTGAATCCATGGTAGCTTCCCTTTGTGCGCAAGGACTTCTTCATGGATATCTGGCACATTCCCAGGGTCGGTTTGCCATTATGGGTGCAAAGCAGAAAGGAAGTGCTGTTAGTGCAGGCTGGCCCCCTGTATATGAGGTTCTTGTCCAGCCGGACGACGAAATCCCCGGTTGGGTTAAAAGCCAATAAAATAAGATACCGACACAACCACAGTGTGTTAATTACTCTATAATCGCGGCACATTACGAAGCCATGTATCGTATAAGAACGGTTAGGGCAAACCGAGCTCCAGTTCGATGTGATGATCTATGACGAATTAATGATACCCGGTACAGATGTGTCTACTACCTAATTCAAAGCACGTGGATGGAGGTGTAGTTGGACACATAGAATGATAATCCAAAACTTACAAATTTCACATAGATTAGGTCAAAACCTAGGATGATTCCCAGGTGTTAAGGGCAAGTTGAACGCCAATAACAGTAAGAGCACTAATTATAATGACTTTCCCGCACCACAGTTCCGCAGTCTCGCATTGTCGCATTGTTTCTCCACCAACCAACGTTGCTGTACATTTAATGGTCTTACACCGTCCTGATACTATTTACGGCTCGTGCGTTAGTCATGCCAAGATGGCATTGGATTTGTCCGTCTAACTAATAATGATCTACCACTAAGGTGACTGATTTTTGAGTGAGAAGCTTGACCTCAACAGCAGGGTTACCCCAGATTCCCCGAAATCATCACCTTCCGTAGCGAATCCGGAAACAAACAAGCATCGGACGAGATCGAAAAGCACATGCCCCTGAACTTATTCTATTGGTACAATGACTTATCCGGCGTTCCTATTAATGCAGACGGCGTCCTCCGAGTTCGTCGTGGGGTTTATCAAATTTCGACGAAGCCGGCAATCTCAATAGCAACACTCATACTGAACTATTCACAACAAGGCTTCATACAAACGCACGTATAAACCTGTCACTATGAAGGTGCTCGCCTTACTCCTGGGCAGTGCATCGCTCGCGCTCGCGGTGAGCCGCACGAGCCCACCCTCTGGATGTCTCCATGTCGCCAAGAGTGGCGGCTCGTACACGACGGTCCAGTCGGCCATCGACTCCCTTTCGACGAGTTCCACGGCCGACCAGTGCGTGTTTATCAATCAGGGCACTTTCACGGAGCAGGTGTACATCCCCTCGCGTTCTGCTAAGCTTACCATCTACGGCTATACGACTGATAGCACTTCGTACGCGAATAACAAGGCTATCATTACGTACAACTCGCCCGCCTCGACCGCTGGGAGCAATGATGCGTCTGGCACGCTTAGAGTCCATGCCGCTAATGTTAAAGTCTACGTAAGTAATACTATGATATGCTGTTATATTCCCCTTATCGTCATTGCTAGTAGTGGTGTTCTCCTATTCCAGCTTGCTTCAAGTTCCAAACAAGAGCCTAGCTTGCTTATAGACATGGTCGGCAAAGAAAATTGCTAACATTTGATTTTGAAGAATGTGAATATTGTAAATTCTTGTGAGTTTCCCTCTCTGCCTCGCCCCTTCTTCGGGAATAGGGCAGTCAATGCGTAGCATCTCGCAGGGAAGACCAGTAGACTGATAAAATATCGAACACATAGATGGCAAAGGAAGCCAGGCGATAGCCCTCAGTGCCCAGGCAGATAGCGGATATTATGGATGCCAGTTATACGGGTTCCAAGATACGCTGCTCGCAAACGATGGCAAGCAGTATTACAGCCGCTGTCTCATTACTGGCGCCACCGATTTCATCTTCGGCCAGAAGGCTCAGGCATGGTTTGAGGATTGTGATATCCGCGTTCGTAATGGCGGTTACTATATCACAGGTCAGTAATATGTTCCAGGCTCACCACCTCCCATTTCCACTTATAAGGCTTGAAGCGCAAATGAGCTAACATGAGGCTCGTAGCGAATGGCCGCGATTCGTCTTCTAACCCTTCTTATTATTTGTTCAATAACTGCGATGTCGCCGCGGCTTCGGGCGAGTCGGTATCGAGTGGCTCGTACTACCTGGGTCGACCATGGCGAACTTACTCGCGCGTCGTCTTCCAGAGCACATCGTTGAGTTCCGGTAAGTATATAATCTCCGAACTGTATTTTCTCTCAACACCCATCTTCTTCTTTCTATACACTCTTCAAAGTTATATGTATCTTCGTCTTATCACTGGAATGGCTGGCTAACTCTGACTGTGTAAAGTCATCAACGGGGCCGGGTGGCACGATTGGAACGGTGACACCGACGTTGGCAATATTTACTATGCTGAATATTCCAACTCGGGCTCGGGTGCTAGTGGCACTCGCGTCTCATGGTCGAAGAAGCTGAGCTCTGCTGTTAGCCAGACCACTGTGCTCGGTAGTGGATACACGAGCGGTGCCTGGTATGATGGCAGCTATCCAAACTGAGCTCGTTCCCTCTGTGCGTGGGAGAATGCAAGCCGTATATAGTCCACGAAGAGCTCATCTGCATGTTCGGGCCGTACCATCTTAGCTTCACAAACAGGGTCATGTATCATCGACGATAAACTCATATCATATGGACAGAATGGAAAATTTGAAATTACAATCAAGCTGAGGTGCCTCGTCAACCTCTTTCCTGCATCATCACGGAAGCCGAAGCTGTAGATTCGTTATTCGCGAAGGCCACTCGTAAAGCTGAAAGGTCTAATATCTATATTTATCTCCATGAGCAGCCCAGCTGAAATAGCTTTCAGCCTCCTGAATCAGAAATCAGCTCCAGTGGCTTAACGATCTCGACTTCTCTAGTCCTACACTTCACCGCTATGTTTATGTCTGTGTACCTCCTCGCTGAGGCTCCTAAACGATTATTGAACTGGTCGCTAATATCATCTAGCTACAATGTGGACACTGCTTTGGTGATGATTAGCGCAACCAATCTAACGATTACCCCAAAAGACGCTCCCGCAACCGCGCATATCTGCATTATACGTGGAATCAATGACAATGGCCACGTAGCCACGACCACGGTCTTTCTTGGGCTCTAGCCAATACTGCCAGCAACATTCTCTACCATTCCTTATAAGCAAGCGAAGTGTTGGTATGCAAGCTCGTCGCCGGTGAATTTTGTCCAGTTGATTAGGTGATTAATGTTAGTGTAGTACCCTAAACCATCTATTGCAGGTTCTCTCATTTCTTTTCGCTGTTCCTGCAGTAGTGGCGGAATTAGATCAGCCAACTTGCATGAATCCCTGTAAGTAATGCTCCGTAGGGCGACTGTACCTGGCTAGCAATGAGAATAAAAAAACCAGACTCCAAGCTATTACATGTCGAGATCTATAGTAGAACTATTGTTTCAAATAGGTCCTGTACTTTGAAGGCCTGCGTATCTTGCTATCAGTCGTCAGTTGTAAAATGCCTTAGGTTAGTACCTTATATGCCTCGGTACTGAGGTAGGTATAAATGTAGTTTTAATTGATCCAGCATCTGGTTGTGTTCATTTCGTTTTATCTCCAAGGGCTCTCCCTATTGGACCAATATCATGCACGCGAAAGTGCCGTAAGCCAATCACTTGGCACGCCTCTTCACCTCCCTTCTTCCCATATTTCCCCTTTCGACTATCAGAAATTCCATCCTTCAGCCCGTGCAGGTATTTTGCTCAGGAGTCAGCCAAGTCAGCCAACTAAAGCTAGCCATCTAATGCAGCTTGATGGCCCATGACCCGATAGCTTGCGGGGCCCCTAGCCCATCTGGTTTCCTTGCCCTGGACTAAACCGTCTTGGTGTCGATTCAAGAGGCCTGGACCGATTAGCTTGTCGACGGGGTTCCCTGTTTCGTCGCGTTAGCAGCGCTCGCTAAACCACGTACGGTTGGAGCCAAAATGTCGTCGCTCCCCAACCCTCCTTTCGGAATCGCTTCTTCTTTTCCTACTCCCTCACTCCCTCCCTCACTCTCTTCGTCGTTCGTTGCGCTGGAGTCGTCTCGTCGTGGGTTTCATTCTTTTCTACCACGCTCGTTTGATATCGTCACGATCATTACTATCTTGGAGATATTCTCCTATTACACTCGTTCATACCTAAGACACGCCCTCGTCCACCCAGCCAGGAAGAATACCGAGCGCTACACGGACCTCTCCTTGCTCAGTGCCGTGTCTGATCATTTCCCGACTACTACATATCACCGCCTGATCTAAGCTAGTCTCCCTTACATACGACGACAGATCAACGCGAAAATGAAAATCACCACGTTGCAAGCCACCATAGAGTCGGCTGTTTTGCTCATTGCGGCTCAGCCATGCTATGCCGGCGCTCAGCATCAGCACCATCACCAACATCGACAACTACACCACCAACATCATCATTACTCCGCCAAGAGGGACGATTTTCACTTCGGTAACTCTACGGTCAATTTTCGCTATGGTTCTCGTCGGCCGGAGAAACTACAGGCTCGAGGGGGCAGTAAATGTGAATTTCCGACATCAAAGGGACTCTTTGCCGTCACCCCGGATTCTATGAATGGCGGCTGGGCTTTAGCACCTGATCAGGAGTGTGTAGATGGCACTTGGTGTCCCATTGCTTGCCCTTCCGGCCAAGTTATGGCTCAATGGAAGCCAGACACTACTTACAAATTCCCAGAGTCTACTGTTCGTACTCTTCCTCTAGGCTACATACAAGTATCAATGGCTGACTTTAATTAGTATGGCGGTATTTACTGTGATGGTGGTGAGATCCAGGTTCCTTTTGAAGATAGTCCGTGGTGTGTGGATGGCACTGGTGCTGTTGCTGCCGTAAATAAAGCCGGTGATGTGGTTTCGTTCTGCCAGACAGTGCTACCTGGTTATGAAGATATGATCATACCTACCGATGTTCACGATAGTGCCACCTTGGCCGTTCCAGACCCTTCCTATTGGGATTCTACAGCAGCTCAGTGAGTCTACGTATTAAGTTACTACTACGAAAATCCTCTAATTGCAGTAGCTTCTACGTCAATGCGCCTGGAGTTAGCGCCGACGAGGGTTGCCATTGGGGAGACCAGTCGAAACCCATCGGCAACTGGGCTCCATATGTCGCTGGAGCCAATACCGATGGCAGCGGCAACACTTTCGTCAAGCTTGGCTTAAACCCGGTATGGCAGGACAGTGCCCTGGTTAGCACGAAGCCAACTTTCGGCCTCAAAATCGAATGTGACGGAAATTGCAACGGTCTACCCTGTGAGATTGATGGCAGCGGCGTAGTCAGCAATGAAAAGGCAACCGGCGCTGGCGGTTCTGACTTTTGCGTTGTTACCGTATCCCAAGGTGGCAAAGCCAATATCGTTGTCTTCAATCTGGATGGATCGGGCGGATCTGATGGAGGCGACGGTGGTGATAGTGATCAGAGTACCTCGAGCCCTGAACCGACGTCCACTTCAACATCTACCCCGACGCCAACTCCAACGCCTACGACAACAAGCACATCTTCAACGACGAGCACCCCCACAACCTCATCCGTTCCGTCAACCACATCTACTCCTGTTTCCACGTCGACGTCCTCTTCAGAGGTACAGACAACATCTAGCAGTGACAGCAGCACCAGCACCAGCAGCAGCACCACCACCACCAGTAGCGCCGTATCGACGTATTCCGTCGAGTCAGTCTCGAGCAGTACAAGCTATTTCCTAGGAGCTGTATATCATCAAAACGGAACCACCAGTGCAAGCCGTTTTTCGTCTAATCCAACTTCAGTATCTGTTCCTTCCGCAGGAAGCACAAGCGAGAGTGAGAGTGGAAGCAGCAGTGGCAGTGGCAGCAGCGGCGGCAACGATGGTATGAGTGAGAGCGAATCTGCCCCTACCAAATCGAATAAGACTGAGAACGCCGGTCGACGCCAAGACGGGGCTGCCGTCGCTGGCCTCATTGTAGCATTCGTGGCTGCTGTCTATCTACTCTAGAATCCGAGGCGGCATTAATGCCATCTGAGTGGCACAAAGAACGTTTGGACTGTGCAAATGGGGGGTCAAGGCGACCCAATTCGCTCAAGAACATATACTGCAGTACGTTCTACATTTGAACTCAGTCTTGGGTCTCAAAATATTACGAACGATCTAGTTGATATTGTTTATTGTCTATTCTTTTATCACCTAGCAGCCCACGGCCGCCTAGGCTGATATATTATTTACGAGATGTATAACTTGATTTTTGATTTTGGAATATACCCACTTTGTATGTTAGGCTATTTGGATCACTTCTTCGATTCTATGTGACTAAGGGTTGATTTGGGATTGGAGAGTCCCAATACGCAGAACGTAACGAAGACGAAATGACGCTATCTGGAAAATACTTTGTTGGTGTGGTTTCTACTAAGTCTACTGCTACTCTCAGTGGAGCCTTTTTACAGAGAATATGAGTCCTCATTATTTATTATTTTACAAACAGATCACAATTTACCGAATCTGAGACTTTAACTTATGATTTATGTTTACTAATCTCTGGTCTCACTTGGGAGTCAGAAATTAGCCCCGTGATTGCCGCAAAATGTGCAGAATACCTAGCAGACGGTCAATCAAATAATTGCGATAAGAACTGTGCCAACACAGCTCGATCGTCGTTGTATCAAAGTGAACGAAATGATACTTCATGATGGCTACCTAAACTCCCTCGGGCTTGGTCAGGTGGATATTAAGACCGATTCAGCAAGACTGTAGATACCGTCACAACGTTAGCGCAGGGAAGTCGGATATCTGAGCCGCAAGAGAGGGCATCTTCGAGATGATTGTTATCTAAGTTCCTGATGAGTGAGGTGTAAGAACGATGGATCTCGTTTCACCTCATACATCGTTTTTTTCTCTCCTAACGGAAGCGGTGACGATCAAGACCAAATAAAGTCTGTAATGCATGGATCGTCTTCTTGGTGACGTAAATCGATCTGGGTGATCAAGATCGTGGAGAAATCGCCTTATTTTAGAAGATAGGTCATTTATGCGCACACAACGTGGTGTGATTATGTGGCTTTTACAGGCTGGAATTCAATGAGTTCAAGTTCCACACGGGACTTTCCGCAAAAGGTTTGCAGGGTCCAAGACGCGGCTTGCTTGGCAAAGTCTTTAAAAACTATCTCTATGGCATAGACGGTTTTATGATTCCATCGTAGCTTGTTGTAGTCTTCTTAAAGCAATAGACATATCAACGTATCCACAGGATGTATATAAGCTTGACTACGGGTTGAGGAAGCCGGGAGACAAGGCGTCCCAGTTAAGATCCGTACTATAATTACCCAGATAGGGTAACGAGTAGAATTAAGCCTCCTCTAGGTGATAAGCACCATCTGAATGGCACTAAGTATATAATTTACGAAATGTATTCCCGAACCGAACAAAGACCAAAAGTCCTGGTAACGGTTTGGCTGAGCCGAGACCCATGATGATTATTCCAAGGGTGGCCTGTGAACCTTTTCGTTTCGGATCCCGTAAAACCGAGCACTGCCTTGCAGGTAATTCTATGCGAACTTGAATAGGTACAGATAGGCCACGAGGCCGGTGAGGGCCGGGCTCGAGAGGTATCGTCGCTCTCCGACGCAGCGGAGACAACTGTGTGTTAGCATAAGCGGACAGTTAGAGTTTCCGGTATAGTAAGTAGGGAGTAGGTAGGTAGCACTTGGAGTAACTTGCATCCCTACACTGGCCTCCAGATAACTCGATGTAAATGAATGATGAAGCTGTGATGACAACTCATCCCTTGCGTTGATTACGTTTCGCTTTGATCAGCACCGCGTGGCCATCTGCCACGAAATGTTCATCCAAGTAACACTTGTCCACCGGCACATTCCCTGCGAACCTCTAATAGAAGCAACCGAGGCATCTTGAAGTCAGTAAGCACAAAGGTGCTGGGCTTCCAAGTGGAAACGTTCAGATTGTCCACTGAATCAAGAGTTGTGATTTGTCAAATCTTGTCGAGCTAACTGCCGATTTCCAGCGCGAAGGAAGAGGAGAGGGAGCGGGGGGAGGAGCAAATAGAAGATAGAGGGAGCGAGGGATGTCTCTATTCAACTGCTCCCTTTGAATTTAGGTCGTGTTACACCTGCTTAATTTCTCGACCTGTTTTCTGGGCTCGGTCTGGTCGCACGGAAAACATAATGCAACGAAAGAGCTTCCCTTGCTGGAGGGACGCGCCGTCCCTTGTGTAACTTTATACGATGCATGTTTTCTCTGTGTAGCCTCGGACAGAAAAGGAGCGGTATGCATGTCTCAGTGGAGTTGCACTCTGGCTCAGGTGGGTTTTTATTTCGGGGTGGGGACTTCGAGCGAGTGATGAGTTCTCTTGGCGAGTTGGTACCTTGGGAACGTACAATGGAAGGTTGGGAACAAAACATCTAACCACGACTCCGTAACGCCTTGTTTCAGAATAACATCACAATGAGTAATAGACACCGGAGGCTGTGGCTAGGAAAACTACACAATAGTTTTTTTGAAATTATATTGACGGGTTACTCATTATCGAGTTGAACCCGGGATATCTGAGGTATCATAAATCGACGTATATATAATCTAACGACATTTAGCTCGAGAACGAGACTAGGTAGTAACCATTAGAAATCTTGATACATGCTCCACGCATAGTTAGACCCTTATGAGCCCATCCTCTATATGTGAGAGATAAACAATCTACAGCAGTCACACCGGTATCGGGGTGGCACCGGTTTAGACCTTCTCCTCCACGGCCTCGGCGGCAAGAGGCTTCTCGGCCAGCCCGTCCTCGGTGGTGTGGTGCATTTCCGTAGCGAAGGTGTGGTCGGGTCTCCACTTGGCAGATTGGCGGGGAGAGACGGCGGCCATGCACATGTCGGCCTGCTCGAGCGAGAGACCCTTGAGTTCGGGAACCAGGAAGTAGGCAAACAGGGTGCTGAAGATACAGAGGGAGCCCCAGATGAAGAACACCTTGGCGCCAAGGTTGGCCTTATCGGGACCGACCAGGTAGGGTGTGATGACAGCTGTTACGTCGTGTTAATAAGTGTCGTAATTAAGATGTGGAAGATCTGCAGGTTCACTTACCAATGATTGTGTTCCAGAACCAGTTGGAGGCAGTCGAGATACCGACACCACGAGAGCGAATTGGCAGAGGGAAGATCTCACCAACAACGACCCAGGCGGTGGGACCCCATGTACTAGCGAAGAAGGCAATGTTGATGGAGATGAAAGCAATCATAGCCGACACAGCAGGGAAATTCGTGGGGACATCATCACCCGCAGTTACACCGACAATAGCAATGATGAATTGGCAGACGACCATACCACAACCACCAACGATGAGAATAGCACGACGACCGAATCTCTCAATGGTCCAGAAGGAGATGGGGGTAGAGAGCACGTTAACCAGGGTGGTGATGAGCGAGATGAGGAACACGTTCTTGATGGTTCCAAGCTGCTTGAAGAAAGGAGGTCCGAAATAGAAGATGAAGTTGATACCAGTGAACTGCTGGGCACACTGAAGACCGGCACCCAGAATAGTTCGGCGGATAGGGCTGTCGCCCTTGGACAGTGAACCCTTGAGACAGGCCAACCAAGACTGAACGTAGCTGAGCTGAGGGATGTTGGCCATTTCAAACTCGTTGTTAGCGACGATCTCGGCAAGTTCATCCTTGATGTAGTCGGAATCCACAGGCTGGCCACGAACGTAAGCAAGAGCCTTGGCGGCCTTTTCGATCTCGCCCCTCTTGACGAAGTAACGAGGTGATTCGGGCAGGATGAGAAGACCAGTTCCGAGAATCAGGGCCCAGAGGAATTGGATACCAATTGGGATACGGTAGGAGCCTGTGTCATTACGGTCCTGGGTGGTATAGACGACGACGTTGGCAAGTAGAATACCAATCGTAATGCAGAACTGGTAACCAGAGACCATAGCACCACGGACCTTCTTGGGTGCAATCTCGGACATGTATAGAATGACAACGGCGGAAATGAAACCGACACCGACACCGGCAATCAAACGACCGAAGACGAAGAGAACCTCCTGGTTGGTACTGGCGATTTCAAGAATGCAGCCGATGATGAAGACCAAGCAACCGCCAATAATGGTGGGTCGACGGCCGATAAAGTCGGAAATATCACCACCCACTAGCGCACCAAGGAATGTACCGAGAGATAGAATCGAAGTGAAGAGGGACGCGGTATTTGAGGGGATAACGAAGTCCTTAGGGTCCACAGTGGTGGGCATCTTGGTGTCGAAATCGTAACCAAGGCCGGTGTACAGTCTGATAAAGTAGGGCATGGCAAGCACACCACCCATCCAACCTGTGAGAGTGTCAGCGGTCGAAGAAAACCTCACTACCTACAACGAGAAACAGTGAATCTTACCAGTATCATAACCGAAGAAGATACCGCCAAAGGCGGCAAAGGCACAGATCAGGTAGGCCTTGACAGTGACCGGTGCCTCGACGCGCCCGACATCGGTCGTGCCCGTGATAACAACACCTCCAGCCATGATTGCGCTCCGGACTTGCAGTCTTTCCTTTTTGGAGATTGGTAGAGTACGACCCTTGTGAACGGACCAGATGTCTTGTTGCCTGACCCTTGGGACCGGGGAAGTTGGGGTTGCAGACGGGGTAACCAACACAAAGAAGAAAGAGGATCGTGGTTGGCGAGAGGAGGCAGGATGGTATTATATAGCTCCTCTCGCGACAAAGAGACCCCTTCGCAACCACCTCGAGGAAAGGTACATGGCGTGGTTACATCGACATCGACACACCCCCAGCTCATGGCAGCATGGGGAGGGAGGGGGCAGGCGTTGTACAATACAGGGGTCGGAAACGGTTACACTTTCACCACTAGCATTTCGCTTCTCAATTCCGGAGCAAGTGAATCAGAAAATTCGACACGAGGGTGCTGATCAAGTCTAGACTAGAAGCGGACCATGTTCGAATCTGGCGTGCGCTAGAGAGGCCCCCCGAAGTGATTGGGCTGGCCAAGGCCTGTAGGCAGGGTACCGGTCTATAGACAGGGGTTGAAAAGGGCCGTCTTTTTGCTCCTGGGGGGAGGAGATCCTGCTTGGTTTGACCGAGATGCAGATGGGGCACTCCACAGAGCTGCGAAGAGGTTCCCCATCCCAGAGCTTCATGTCTAGAGCCCAGAGCAGAACCCCAGGCCGGAGAGTTGGGGAACTGATGGAGAAGATGGGGGAGGGAGAACTCCACCGTGCCAATTTAGCATGTGCACTATCTGGTGAGTGTACCTCCAATGTAGTCTGGTCCGGTCTAGCGTTGCGAATAAATAGTAGTAGGCTAGTATCGGCTCTGCGCGAAACCCAGGAATTCCAGACTAGAAGAAGAATGTAATTAATCAATGCCAGCCTGCTGGGTCATATGTCCCTACGGTCAAGCCGAGGCAGTTTGCGAGGGACCTTCTCCAGCCCGATCTGCTAATCCGACGATGCGTATACCTGCCCGTCATTGTCGATGATCAAACTTAGCGTAGTTGTAATTGTACTGTATGCCTCAGGTCACCTCGCTAGCTCGGCGATTCTAGTCTAAGTTGATTATGTATGTACATTAACTAAAGCGGTCGTCTGATGGTGGCCTGTACTAAACCGACCTCTGCAATCGGTGGAGGAGTATTAGCATAGTATCATGACAGACTGTGGAAGTACCCAAGAAGTAGTCCCGTCAGACTTTCGACGCATCATGCAAGTCATCGAACCTTGTCGCGGAACAGGTGCCATAGCATACCAGCCAGGGAAGATCCTACTCACAAGGTATACGGAATCGATTGTATTTCAATCGGCTGCCTCCCCATTGTACGGAAGCGTCAGATAGAAATCGAAATCAGACGCTCAGACGCTCAGACGCTCGTTAAGCCGTGGAAGTGATCTGCCTCGATAGGCACTAACGCGCTCGTACTCTGAGACACAGGACACGACGTTACATATCTAATTATTATCAATTGGTATGCGATAGGTTAGTGCCTACCCAGGAATCCTCCAAAGTCAGTGAGTGACTGTTGGTTGTCCAGCGTCCCGTAGCTCCTTCATCATGCTGTACGGCTGTATGTAAGTAGGTAGGTAGGTTGGTTGGTCCGTTATCCCCACGCGCCTAAACGCCATCCGACGCCACTCCTGCACTCGGCTGGAGTAATGCCGCATGGAAGCCTGCCCGAGTAAAAGCCGCTTGCTTCTCTCTCATCTTTCGAAGCCCCCAACTGGCCGACCCTGCAACAGTGGCGTCGACGGAAGACATAACCAACAGTCAGCCACGATGCCTTAGAAGCGGCTGCATGCAGCGCCATGCCACCAACATGATTGTGAGGTTCTTGTCCTAGGTCAATCTGTCGAGTTGGTGAGTGAAGGCTGCACTTAGACGCAACCTTCCTGCTGCACGAGTTGCAGACGCGGCTGTATTCCAAATTGGCCGAAGCCCAGACAACAAAACAACCACTCGGATCAAAGAGCCCCGTCACGTCCTCTCGTGGAGGTGGCGACGGCGCAAGCGGTGAAAGAAGAAGAGGCCAGACCAGACCAACCACGACCACCCATTAGGATTATCAACATCACCAATACGACTTGTGAGTCCTGTTACAGTGCCTATCGCCTATCTCGTGTATGTGCTGATGGTACGGTATTGGTGCACGCACGGCTGGGCGACTCAGGCAAGACAAAGCAGCCACAGCGCAACGCTAGTCACGGGGACGAATGCGGTTGAGGATCTGAGTCGACGTGAATTCGTAAAAGTAGGTATCAGTATCAAGGGTATTGTCCGGGTGCTGTAAGTATGTAAGTAGACGAGGTAGATACGTACTTGAGTGACCTTCCATTCCGAGTAGTGTTGTCGGGGATCTGCTCGCGTGGCACAAGGTGCTGAGATTGTCGATTGTTTGATTATCGCTGCGTCTATGCAGCACTATACCTACCTAGGTACTGTATGTACACTATGGACATGCGTATAAATACCTACATGTAGCTATCCAGTCCTACATGTATTGAGTAGTGGTAGCACAGCATATACCTACAGAACTACTTACCGTTTACGGCAACGACGTTAGCAGCTGATTTTGCTATTCAGTGAGCTGATGCTGACAATCTGGTTATATGTGCATGACACTGTTGCAGTGTATAGTCTTCCTCATACGCTATACTTGCTTACTCATTGTTGCATTGCTGTACATAGACATATGCATCTCGAAACAAATATCACGATTCTACAGTATTTCATTCCTATCCCCATCTCTATACTCAGGGTACGGTGTACAAACGGCGGTATACTTACTGCTTAAAGGAAACGAAACCGTGGATGGGGCCTTTTTGATAGAGTATTAGTTAGTTAGTTAGTTAGTTAGTTAGTTACATAAGCGTCCTCCCCGACTTTCTCCCCTCTTGACCCCAAACCCCCGGAACCGTCTAAGGTAGCGCCCCAACTCGAAACAAGGTACATCCAATTTATCGGCCCGACTCGTCTTCACCATCATGTACTAGGCAAGGCTCGTCTTCACCAATATCCATTTGGCTTTCAGATGTTAGATACGATGGGGACAATCCTCGCGAGGGCCTCATTTCGCAATCGGCCCCAGTTTGCTCCTTCTCTCGTGGAATGCTGCAATTCTTCGATTACCTATTCGTTTGCAACACAAACCACCTAAACTAATCGGCCTCGATAGAACGAACTGGTCGACGTTGACTCGCTTTAGGTACCACGACCCCTGTCCCGGGTGACGCTGTGCCAAGTAACGACTGTTAGAAGCCAAGACAGCCGCATCCGGTGACACGTTTTTTTCTATCGTCGGAAACGCAAAAGCTAGACGCTTCCAGTCTAAGTACTATCCGATTAAGCCTCTTCCACTTTTTACCCGGGCACATACGCGGTATGTAGCTATCAATCTACTAACGTTTGATTGATGGGTTTTGTTAGCCCACCTAGGTCTGCCACCGTTTTTGGCTGGGTATACCACCAATTTCCCATATATTTACTAGTCAAATATACTCCGCTTTGGTCGTATACAGTTAGACCTCTACGTATGTAATAACTTAAAACTAACAGCGTTGTTTTTCTGCTATAATTAGGTTATCGGCATAAGTGGTGTAGTATAGTTCAAGGGCCATACGAGCACGTAACTATACACTTGCCTCTACAAATACACACGTTTTCTACGTCGTATAGCTTGGTGCCACGGGATATAGGGCAATGGGGAAAGGCTGTTTTAAAGGTGTGGCATCCCCAGCCAAGAAGGGTGGTAGGCCTAGGTGGGCTAGGGCTTTTGGTTGGCGCCGCCTCCGCTCGATAATCAGCTCCGATGATGGGGGGACCGAGATCATGGTGATGGCAGATCGTACCATGGGACACTAACCCAGCTGGAGAAGCGCTACCTACTCAGCTACCTGAGGCACAGTACGTATGTTGTACACCACAGCTGGAGCTGGCACCAACAGCGCATACAGTACTGTACGCTGTATCCACCATAGAAGGAGGTTACCGAGGGCTTGGGTTCTAGATGGGGACTAGCAACGTCGTTGATCTGGTGGTCTCGTGGCCAACACCGGCCTGGAGGGATTCTACGCTAGGTATCAACCCCCGTGCTGGGTATTTCTCCGCGTTCCTGCCTCGCTACCTGACGCTATCTCGCCTTGCCCTGCGCTGCCTTCACCGGTAGGGTAGTTGTATGTAGTTAGGTACCAGTGTGTCTCGTTTCCGCGATGTGTTCCAGTTGTGACACCACCCTCAGCTCATTCCCCTTCGACTTGAATTGACCCTTGTACAGCTGTACGTAAATATTGTTTCTCTCTTAAAGTTCTTAAAGTCCTTGAAGTCCTTGAAGTCCAAGTCACCTGAGGTTGCTCTGACCTGATGTCGTCTGGTCATGTGGCCAATCAAATCTCTTCATTGCTTGTGCTGTAGACTCACCCTGAGATATGTTGACCACGCTGAAAGAAAAGTTTTCTTTCCTAATACTACAGTACTCATAGTACAGAAATTTCTGTCGCCAGCCTGAGATCCTGAGTCGGTCCAAGCTTCCAGGTTTAGGCAGGTAGATCCAGGGGGTTTAATTACTGTCCCGTGTTTTTATTACAGGTACATATGTACGTCGTCATAACTTGCATGGAATATACATAACCACTTATAATGCAATTCATTGGTCACAGACAGTATTATGTACAATTTTGTTAATTGCGGCGCGGTTAATTAACTTAGTCGCGATGTCACGACGCTCACTGCACACACACTATTAGGTTATTTAGACCATTGGCTAAATGCAAGGCAGGAAATGCAGCAATTAAACTAAGGTACACTACATAGATGAAGGACCCGACCTATCCAACATTTATGACAATTCTGCTATAGAATTTTCTAAATGACCGGCGCAGGTAATCCGTAGGGTCCGATATGTATCGAGGCTCGTAGTATGATTTGCCCTGAAAAAAAAGCACGTATGACTAGCGTCGGCTCTGTGTCCGATTTCTCTTCACATGCCCGGGACCGGGGGAAACCCCATGGAGACGCTGGACCAACTCATCACCAGGAAAGGATAAGCTCCCCAACAGCCCCAGCTTAGGAAAACTACTATGTATGACTAGGTGCA
Organism: Xylaria cubensis; assembly: GCA_022385715.1. Lineage (NCBI taxonomy): Eukaryota > Fungi > Ascomycota > Sordariomycetes > Xylariales > Xylariaceae > Xylaria > Xylaria cubensis. The sequence goes on along the minus strand of MU279056.1, from coordinate 123,706 downwards.
TTGCGGCTGCTGGCCTCTTTGCTAATAATAATAGTATGGGTTTGTGTCACCATATTCTTCCGTCTAAATTTGGACAACTCTCATTTTCAAATCTGGCCGACTCGGCCTTACTCGCCATCCATCATAAACTATACACCAATAGACCGAGTCATGCTATGAAAGAAGAGAAAAAGGAGGCGCCTTTCAGTGGGAGCTAACATATTCTCACCAACGGCCGTAATGAAGCCATCAATCACATGATGTGTTCCGAGCGCTTGGAACTAGGTCACGCGGAGCTCGCGTTTTGTCCTAAGATGGCTCGAACTTCACACCGAAGGCGAAGGCAACGCCACGGTAATGCGTCAGACGAGTAAAGGTGTTTACAAGATCGTGACCGAACACGTTGCAGGAGCACGCACGATCGAGCGTAGAGAAGAAAAATCAGATTCGAGCAGAGGTAAACCGTCACATGAACCACTAAGCAAGAAGGACCTTCGAAAATTTGGTTGGCATTCGTCTATCTAGTGCGATGAGAGAGAGATTTAGATAGCCCCAGCTCGAACGCTCTTTCATGAGCCTATCAATTTAGCAACTCGTTTCTCCAAGCTGGTCTCGAACTGCTGAACGCCACCAGTTAGTTCGCTCATTTGTCCGGCTCGTAGACGGTAGACCAGTCTTCGTCGAGGGGCTTCCCCCTCTCCGTCAGAGAGGTCGCTTCCATCACCATCATCATCGATGTGGCCCTCAACAACACCGCGACTAAACCAGCGGTCGTGACTGACGACAATCACGGCGCCTTCCCAGTCGCGAAGCGCCTCTCGCAGTGCCGTCACCGTCTCGTAATCAAGATGTGTCGTCACTTCGTCAAGAACTAGGCAGTGAGGACATGTCCACAGGATCCGCGCCATTTCAAGCCTCACCAGTTGGCCGCCCGATAGTTTGCGGACCGGCACGTCGGACGCAATTCGTCCAGGCAGGCCGAGAGATCCCAAGAGACCACGCACTTGGCCTTCGTCCTGTTCAGTCGATCCCGTCTCCTTTAGAAGGAGGGCGAGAGCGGTTAAACTCGGTTCTGCGACGCCTAATTCTTGGAGCTTCTCTACGGCGTGTTGGGAGTAATAACCTATCTTCAGGCGTGGGTGTAAAGTCAACGTTCCCGAGCTGGGCTTCGTCTCGCCGACAAGTAGCTTGATGAGGGTTGATTTGCCGCTCCCGTTCAAACCTAGGATTCCAATTCGATCGCCCATGTGAATGGAAAGAGTCACATCCTGCAGGACCATGGACTGGGCGACTTTTGCACCCGGTTCTCTGGAGTAGCGGAACGACGCCTTATCCAACGACTTGAGCAACAGAATTAGTGATGATTCTCTCAGAAACCTAGGGGTTTATTCTCCGCAACTATGTATGGGGCTTCAAGACGACATATATTCAAACCAAAACAACTTCTCTCAAGAAACTACGACAGGGGGGGGAAATGGCGGGGCGTCACTTACAATTAACGAGCCTGGAAATCGCAGATCGGGCGGTTCGGGCAGAACGAAGTTCACTGGTCTCTCGTCCTGTGGTATCTCAATCTCAGCACGACTTGTGAGATGATACCCCATGAGGTCGCGATTGAGCTTAAACCTGCCGCCCCGGGCGCTCGTCTCGAGACCCCAGCGGTCGTCCAATTTCTTCTGGCGTGACTTGGCCTGCCTAATCTTGTTCTGATCGTCTTTGGCTTTGCCCTCTCGCATGTTTTTCTGTATACTTTGATATAAAAGTCAGTAACATCCCCAGTATGTGGGTCTCTCAGGGGCTCTGGGCGCGCCTCAAAGTACAGACTCGACCACTGAGGAGAACTTGGTTTTTTTTACACAGATCACAGAGTGATTTTATTGATACTTACGTCTGCTGGATGTGGTCTTTCTGTTTGTCCTGAGCCTCCTTCATCTTGGTTAAATGGATCCTTTTCTCTGCTTGAGCCGATTCATAAGTCGGTAGATCACCGTGGAAGTAAGTGATGCTTTTGTCTCTAAGAATGAGAAGATCAGTGCATATGGATATGAAATCGCGATCGTGCGAAACGAGGATGAGCGTGGGCGGATCCATTGATTCGCCTAGAGTTGTGAGATACTGCTGCAGCCATAGAATGCCTAACAAGTCCAGAAAGTTGGTCGGCTCGTCGAGTATCAAGATATCCGTCTCCTGAAGCACTGCAAAGATCGAGGTCAGTTATGGTTATTCTTGGTGTGACCTATGAGATAAAAAGTTCTGGAGTATAGATTGATCCGAAATTGAGCTTTGCTATTCTGAAAATGACAAGAACAAGATGAACGCGCCTGTACAAAACACTTACAGGCGGCTGCCAATGAACTACGCATCCTCCACCCTCCCGATAAGCTCGAGACTGGCTTCAGCATAGCAGCCTCAGTGAAGCCTAAGCCGCCTAGCAGCTTTTTCGCTCGCGACTCAACCTCCGCCATCTTCGATGGCTCTATTGAGAGCAGTAGGTCTGCCAGCATCTCAGCGGCCTCGCTCGTCTCCTTAGCGATTGTCTCGGACGAAATTTCCTCGTCCTCTTGTTCGTATCTGGAAAAACATGTTAACCGAAGCGGCGGGTGAATTTAACCTCGAGTGAATTTGTAGGCGGTAGCATACAGGATATTGAATTCGGCGACTGCCTTTTCTGTCTCTATCAGGGCCTTCCGCGCCTGCGTGCCTCTCGCGCCGCTGCGCAGCTTCGCATCTTTGGCTTTCAGGAATAAATCCTTCTGTAGACGCTCACGCTGGATCAATCGTAGGCTTCTCACTGTATCGAGTGGATTGATGCTCTCGATGCCACGGGATAGACCTAGACTCGTGTTAGTTTACATATTTTTGGAATTCACATCGTTAGACCGTGACAGGAGCAAAGAAAGGCGAGCCCTTGCTTTCTAATTCTCGCTGTGCTTCATGCCTGGCTGTAGCGCGCTCGATGACCTCTTCTAGCACAGTCCGGTCACCCGTATTTGATGGCTGCGCGGTGGTTTGCTCTGGATTTGCAGTCGTGTTGACGTCTTCGGCGTCGGTCTGTTGTAGGATAACGATGCGAGTCTCTTCCGGTACTTTTGATGTCTGAGTCAGTATTGTGAGAAAACGCAAGAGCCACTGGCATTGTGTTCCTATAGGAGTTTCACTTACTGCCCGGGATCAACTTTTGGGCGATAGCCTTGAGCAGTGCTGTGTCAAATAAGTATATTAGCTCCTGTATCCTTCTCTCTGTGCTCTTCGATCCCATATGCACTCTTCTTGATCGTTCTTCCACTGGGTGGACTATTCTTGACCGAGTTTGCTTACTTGATTTTCCCGATCCATTTCTCCCGATGAGCGCATACCGCTGGCCAGCTTTCAATCGCAGAATGGCATTGTCCAGGATCTCAGTGCCATCACTCCGAGCCTTGCTCTTGGCTACTTTCTTGCTGCCCGCTTTCGCCGAGTCCCCCGATCTGACTGTGATGTTCAGACCCTCGATATCCAACTTGCAAAGCATGTGTACAGGTTAGTCTATCGCTAGACCATGGCGACATGCGTCTAGCTCATGATACGAAAGGAGAGATGAGGGGCTCACCTCACGATAGTTGGGCGTTCCGATATGAAATCTTGTCTGCTTTGAGGTGCACAAGATTGCTGTGACGCTTTCTTCTTCCATGGACGTCATGGTAGGAGATGGGTAAGGGGTCAAGCGATTCGTGAATGACTGCGACTGAACAAGATGTTAATGCGATAGATAATTGTTGGTGAATGATCATGAATAAGTTTCATTATTGGCTAGGTCCTAATATATATTGCAGTTATACCTTCATGCACCTATGTATTAATTTTACTACCGTACTTATTCGCGTACCTTCTTCTTGGATTGAAGATTTAGGACTTCCCTTTCAATCTTATTTCAACTAATCGTGCACCAACACCGGGCGTAGCTTTTGGCGTGCAGTAGTGCGAATGAATCATTCTGATTCTGAACTACCCACCTTGATGATTGGCCAAGGTCTCACAGGAGTGACTCAGGCTGGCTGCATACGAAGTATACCACCATCGAAATATTCCACGATGTGTCCTACATTGCCTTTTCAATTACATGGGAATGAGATTGGAGGCGTAGTTGATTGATACCTCCACGTAGGTGGCGCCTGTCTTTCTCCAATTCGAGCATCTCATCCAGTATTGACTCGCTAGCGTTGAGGTGTTTGTGAGCTTCCGTTCAGCTGCGCAATTGCGCTATAGTCTATGTGTAAAATAAGTCTATAGAGTAGTGTAGATCTTCTGTATGATCGCGTGGAAAGGCTTTCCAATGCTTTCTTCAGTATAGGCAAGGAGATTAAGGATAACATCCAAGAGAAGCCTTGCGTTAGCCGGATCTATGGGAACATTGTCTTATTAACGAGGGACTCATTCACAAGGACTCTCAAATGCTGCCTTGTCTCCTTACTCACAACCATGCATCCGCCGGTAGGAATCTCGACGATAGTGCCATCGATACAGACCTTCCTCCACCTCGTGTCTTCCTCATGCGTCGTAATTCTAATCTCGTCGATATTTTCATACCCAACTCCCTCTGTACCTTCTTCTTCACTGTAGCCTTCCGCTGATGTTGGTTCCCAGCGCATTTCCACATGCTTACCCCCATCGTACGCCGCCATCATGATCTCCATTGTCTTCGCGCCATCCACGGGCCCAAAATGCACAAGGCGCAACTGTCCGTCTAGAGGTCGGCTAGTGGGCGAGATACAAAATGTTTTCTCCAAATTGGATACAGGCGTCGCTAGTATGTAAGCGTGCCGATCTCGATCTATCCGCTCAGTACTGGCAGTCTCCCCATTTGAGGAAGAACGAACGATATTTACCGTGGCCCGATACGCATGGCTTTCTTTAAGCAGCTCCTCAGCTACCATCTGGAACCGCTTTGCGCCGTGCTGCCGATACGACGGCGTGTCGCTTTCCCATACCAACTGGCTATGGAAACCGTAGCTAGCAACCACTACGCCGTAGAGATGCGTTACATATCTTGTCTGCTCTTGTAGATTTGAGGTTAGATTCGTCGGGACGCTCTCAGCAGATGCGGATTCTGCTGTCTCTGAGTACGTGATTGTGCGTGAGCCCTCTGGGAATACAGCCTTAAACGAGGGTAGCGGGGCAGCTTTCCCACGCAGCAAAGTGCGTAGTCCTTGTACGAGGTCTGGGGTCGCCTCAGGACCCTCCACCGCCCTATGCAACGAATGAAAGAGCGCGTTGCCAGTGCCGAGCGGCAGGACGGCGATGAGCGGTAGACTTTGAGGTTTTGTATCCTCTTTAGATGAGACATTGTCACTATCTGTCGATGTGTAGCTGTTCAATAAGTCTACTATACCCCCATCGCCACTGAGTAGCACGATCGTGTGCTCGACATTCTCTTCGCTACGGCTCCGACTTGAAAGTTCGCGGGCAAACTTCTTGACGCTGTCCGCGTCCTGTGTGATGAGCAGATGATAGGAGCCCTGCTCAGCACCTCCCCGCTCCGGCTCATCCGAGGCGCTGAGACCAAATGCCTTGAGCAGCGGTGCAAGGACAGTGTTGTAAAATTGCAGACTAAGTCCGGTGCCTGAATTTGTGGACACAAGGACATGTATATGGCGCTGTGGGCTTGGCTGGAGATGTAGCGGCGGTTCGCTGATCATGAGGTTGACAAAGTGGCGTTCCAGAGTCTTGTTCTCATCGTCACTTCCGCTAGCGCAAGAAGAGCGACGTAGTGTGAATGAGGGCTTCCCATCTTGTTCCCCTTGATTTAACGAGAGAAACTCATAGCCATCTTTTCCTTCGGGCTGTTTTAAGACGCAGATGATCTCTGAACTGGGGATAATCGTGGAGTCTCGACCATCCCCAGGTTGGTCGGCTAGGTTATCTACCGGCATCCTAGTTGTCGGAAGTCTATAGGTTCTACAGCATAAGCCAGCTCAGATGAACAGCTCAAAGACGCCTCTATCGGTTCGTGTAATCATGGGCGGGGTTATTCTTCAACGGCTGGGTGAATTGTACAACGGTAGCTTCGAAGGCGTGCTGATTGATCACGCAAAAGTGGGCCACTTTCTTCGTCGATGGGGTCAAAAGTAATCAACGTCGGTATTCTATTTAATCCCCCTGCCGATGTCTCTGGGATAGACAGAAAAGAATATAAACCTTGACATGCGCGCACCAATTCAACAGATACTCCAATATACTAGTAAAGTATTCAGTCGGTTGAACCAACCCTCTTGCTATAAATAGGGGCCATAAAGTCTAGTCCTCCTTTCCAGCTTCGACGGCGACCTGGACTTAAGTATATGAGAGGCTTCAGGTCCGTATCAATATTATTGTGAATTATCGTGATCGATAAAAGACGATAATAGGGGAAAAGGCAGCGGTTAGTTGAATATGCTAACCGCGACATTGTAGGCCGTTTACATAGTATCGCCGGCCCTACCCCCTAGTATACGGATAGTTGCAATCCTAATACCCAGGGGCTAGTCCGTGTAACATTAGGAGCTGACGTTATCATAATGTCAAGCACTCTTAATCTGCCGCAGCAAATGTGCTATAGAGTGTGGTAAGGGGTAGGATCTGTGACGAGAGAGACCTGTAAAGGAACGTCAACAAGGACATTATCTTGCATCAGGTACGCCTCAGGTCGACGCACATGACATCCACGTCCCCAAACTTGCGTTCCGTGCGTCCGACCAACTGCTACGGATCCCGAGAGTTATTAGAGGATATACCATATCCTACATCCGAAACAATGCACAAAACCATAAACCCTAGGATCTTGTAGGATTTGCGCTAAATCAATTCAAAAGCATCTAGTTTTCTAGCAGCCCAGAAATCCTCATCGAATGCCTGACGGTAGAAAGTCCCGGACATGATCTCACAATGGCCCATCAGAATAAAGCTATCATCTTGTTCGGAGGGCCGAAGTATGGTCGGCTGAGTTGCACCCTTGAATATACAGACTAGATCGTCAGGCAAGATCTCAACTGCTCTCCTAGAAACAGAGAGAATAGTGCCGTCGTCTAGTAGTACAATGGAAAAGTGCATTTCGTCAGCTATTGCGAGGTCCTTACCGAACGCATCTGTTGTCTTGTCCCTCTCTCGTCTTGGAAGCCAGATACCGCCGGGGCCTGAAAGTCCCTTTAGATGCGTATAAGATCTCCGTATCCCATCCATTCCCCCTTGGTCAAATAGCCGATAAGCTCTCCAAAGAAAGTCATCTATAATTACTTCCAACTTCACGTTTCTGATTTGCGACGCCAGCTTGAAGATCCGCCCCTCCACGTATCTTATACGGTAGTGTAGATCCGGCGGCATGCCGCCAGTGTATGGATCCGTCCATCCACCGACTACATCGCAAATGTACTCCATGCGTATACCTTGTAAGTAGAGCCTCCGTCTGTCCGGCGAGACACGGACAATAGACCTGCATTCAACTTTCTTGCGGAGGCTTATATTCCGGAAATCTGGTACCCATGAAGGTACACCTTGAAGATCGTATTGTTGGGTCAAAAACAGTCGCAGATCTCCAGTGTTCTGAAGCAAGTAGGCTGCGTATTGCCAATATATAACTGCGAAGGGTGGTTGATAATCAGGCTTTAACTCTGCAGGCAAGTCCTCGCCAGCAAAATAGGCCACAAAACTTATTAGCCCGTATAGTCGGTCCTGTGGGTGCGTAGCCTGGCCACTGATTACGTAGGAGATTATCTCAAGAAGACACTCTGCCGTGTTTGTCTTGAGCCTCTTTCCGCGGAGCTCATTACTTTGCTTCAAGTGCCAACTTTCTTTCATTTTGATCAGAGAAGCGATTCGTGCGAAACCAGGTGTCATAACCAGGAGCCTGTGGTGACGGGCGAACACTTTTAGGATCGCTATCAGCTCATCTAAATAGACACTGTGGCGCCCAGCAAAAACTCGGGATTTAACTCCCAGGCTACATTCCTGAAATGTCCAAATCCTCTCGAACCACTGGGAGACTCAGAGTCAGTCATTGATCTTTACATGTAGTATATAAGTAATCCGAGAATATGGAAATTTGTAGGATACGGTTTTGGCGTCGGAAAGATTTTTGTATCTCAGAATAAGTGAAAAAAATTGTTTCCGACAATTGCTTACCGGCCTCTGTAAAAGTTCAGCTGAGGCGTGGACAACAGCACTGTACGACTCGCCAAATACCTCACGAAGGACCAGCTCTTCTTCAGAAACGTCGTCTGGTAGTTCCCAATCTGTCCATAATGAACCTGCTTTATCCAAAAGCAACCTAATGACACTATCTGCAGATGAATTCCCTCGCCGAAGAAATTCAACGGGGTTAGTGGGTGATAAGATAGTTTCTCTGCCTAGCCTTTCCGGCTTGTTAGGCCCTAGCCAAACGATGACACCTAGAGCGGCCTGGTAAATATTCATCATACGCGGAACTTGACGGGCTTTTTCTTCGATGTCGTCCTGGTTCAGACAGATAGCGTCGACCCAAAAATAGTCGTCCGGGAATCCGATTGTTGCAGGTGAACCGGGCCGTTCCCGCAATTGTTGCAGGGCTTCATGGAGATTCCGTGTGATTTTGAATAGGTTGCCATCGAGAATTATCTGCTCAGCTTCGTCCATGTTACCCCAGACATAAGATAGAGCATAGAAAATCTGCTCCTTTGCTAGTGGCATCTGGTGTAGAACACATTCTAAGATTCCGTTTCCGGGAAGGATGTTAAGTAGACGGATATCATTGTCAATGAGTCGACGATAAGGGTAAGCAGACACTCGACAGAGTTTCGGTTGGACATAGTCATCCCAATCTTCTGTAGCTGCTTCAGATTCCGTCTCACCAGCTCGTGTCATCCCGAGCCGGCATCTGTAGTTTGGGCTTGGAGAAGTTGATCGTTTCCGCGATGGGGCTTTGAGATCATGACTGCTGGCTAATGTAACATCACGATAACACGGGTAAGATGCCTTTGAGAACGTAAGTCCTTCAATACCCTTAAAATAACGAAACTCAGAGTCATATTCTCCCTTGTAGATGGCGCTGGGCGTGTTGCTTTACGACGAAATGGTCTTGGGGGCCACCATTGCTAAGCAATATCCTAGACTCATAAAGTAGAGTACAGCATGATTGTTTGAACACAGCCACCAACAGAACTCACTGCACGTCGATGCGGCGACTGGAGGGGTGATCTAGGCCCTAACTGGGCGACTACAGGTGCAGTGGGAGTGGGTTCGATCCTCCGCCTATTCTTAGGTAGATGGCCCGGGTCTGCATATTTGAAAGTCACATTTGGACAATGATAATGAATATGTGTGTATATAGCTAAGGGCTAGCCTACGAAAGAATCAACAATAGTCCATACCTACCCACATAAGTAACTAACCCTAGGCAGTCTACATTGTGGAGATGGAGTCATCACTGAAATATTCATCAAAAAGCGAAGCCTTGATTATCTTGTATTTCGCAACAGAGAAGCTGTTTCCTTGGACTATTGCCGTATATAGCTATGTGTATTTGTGAGAGGGCAAATCTCTAGTGCGTACTTAGAAAAATACTCAGAAAAATACTTGGGACTTTATGTCCGGATATCGTACCATTGCTTTAATACCGACATCCGACTGCGCTGCTAATATAGCTCTGGATGTTATATGCCCCATTTAATACTTAACCACGCCCATTTTACTTGAGTATGTTATCGAGTGCCAGATCCGTGATCAAAGTGTCAGGCTGGACAAAAGACAATACAACTAACAATATCCTAACCTTCAAGCATACTAATATCTGCCCTTTAAAAATGTTATAGTGTTCCACTAATACCGCCTGCCCCTCTTAATGCCTTTATATGAGCCTACCCATGGCCCAAATCAGACGATGATGTGGAGACTACTCAACCCACGCAGAAAACTCCTGTAAAGCGAGTTCAATCTTGACTGGTTAGATATTGTAAAAGACAGTTTCTACAAGGGTAACGATCTCAGCTTCATACAGTTTAAACTTCAAGCGTACTGAACTCTCAGGGCATATCACCGCATGGATTAAAGCCAATATCACCTGCAGCCAGGTACTCGCTATTCCTATTGGAACGCTAATCGGCATACCAGGATGTATCCCACCCGGTAGCGGTCTTCCACGTTCCCACCATGTCCACGGTAATAAACTTCGGCGATAGCCCCCGCCTTTCTTCGTGTGGTCTGGCGTGGTTACTAAGAGACTCTTGGAGGGGTTACGTAGAACTTGGAAGATCTGACATGTGTGCCTAGTAGAGTTGTAGTGTGATTAAACTCTCGAAAGCTAATCGTTTTTGCCCCTATTGATTTGCCTCGATTTTCGGCAGTGTTCTTAAAACACCGAAGAACTAATCTACTATATTACCCCTTTATACTCGTATCTCAAGCCATGGCCGGAAAGAAAGGTGGTGAGGGCAGTAAAAAGGCTGCTGGCCAGGCCCGAAAGGCCGACGCCGCTGCTGCCAAAACCGCCGCGGAAGACGCAAAGAAGGCAGCTGCTGAAGAAGCTGAATGGAAGAAGGGGGCAAAGGATAGCTCTAAGAAGTGGGTTAATTGTTTCTTCGTGTGACAGAAAATTATTTCGAATATCTGCGTATCTTGGTATCAAGCACTAAGTAAAATGACCACTGACACTGCTTGTTAAAGAGAATCCGAGGCCGCGAAGAAGGCCGAACTAGCACGGAAAAAGGCCGAAAAAGAGGCACTCCTCGCCGAAGAAGAAAAGAATACCCCCGGCCGAGCAACGCCTAAGAACTCCAAGACGGCAGAAAAGAAAACCAGAAAGGGCCTGGATGAAGCCCTCGGCGCGCTCGGTCTTGACGACAACAAAAGGCTCCCCGAGCTGGCGGCTCATGGCGATATTGACGCAGCCATTAGTTTATTCGACGTTGACGCACCCGCCGGAGAAGTGAAGATCGACAAGCACCCCGAAAGGAGACAAGCTGCGTACCAGCTTTACAAAGAAAAACGGATGGCAGAGATGCGAGAAGAAGGGCTCAAGCTTAAGCTGAGCCAGCGAATCGAGCGAATCGACCGGGAGTGGAGGAGCCACCCTGATAACCCGAATAGCGCCAAGTATAACAAACCTCGCCTCGCGTATAATGCCACCAAAGAAGAAATTGCGGAGTTTACAAGGGCAGAGAGGGAGAGGACAGAAGCGAAACTCGCAATACACTGAAGAAATGGACTCGGTTATCTCTACGATAATAATAGGGGTAAGTCGTCGACAGCCCAGACGGCGCAGGCGGTTCTATGCACATAGACTAGGCATCGTGGCGAGAAGACGAAGGAGGAGACTGTCGAAAAACGGCTCGTATATACCAATTGCTACCCAACAAGCGCGGAACTCAGGACTCTCTAACCCCACACATGTCCATGAACGCCCGAATCGAAACTAGCAGGATATGATATCCAGTTTATAGAGAATACCACTACCAGGGCGAGCAGGCGCTGGATATTGGGATTATTTCCTACGATTCCTTCATACGCTGGGGGGAAAAGGGGGCAGGTTCGATTAGAGGAGTTCTTGCAGGGAAAATAAAGTCCGTGTATCTTCATACTACTCACCTGAGATGTTGAAAGGGTGGTTGTAACTAACTGGTAGATACTGTTAAGTCGTCAATGACGGTTAAGCATGTACATAGATAAATCCCGCCTTTGATAGGAAGATTAGTAGTAGACGAAGAAAAAGGTATATGATGAGAGGTTCGTCAAAAATAGTACTAAATAAGGGTATGCCGTTGAAGGAGTCTCACGTGCCCAATAATTTTCTCTTCGGAGCTAGGAAGGTAGTCTCGTGATGTGATACAGGAAGTTTGCTACAGAAAAAGGTACCGTTGAACCGGGAGTTAGCGCGGGCGCAGGCAGGCTCGGCAACCCTCGGCTCGGGAGATTCATTTATAGTGGGCATGACGTTCGCGGCTTTTCCCTGGAATTTACTGGAGACCCCGGATCAGCATTCTTTCCCTCCACACTTCTTCAACGCTCCCTCCATTTTACCCGATACCGCTACGTCTCTCTGCCGACCGCGAATATTCACTCGTGTGTCGTAGGCCCATCGTTTACTATTTGCTTGCATGGAATTTTAGTGCGACCAATTCGCGTGCGAAATCCGGAGAGTCGGTGGCGCAGGAATGCCAGCGGCTCTGACGAACCATGCCTCGATCGTCGAGATGCCCGCCCAGCGAGAAGGGACTGAGACTATCGTAGGCAAGGTGGATGGCGTGCTCAGGCGCACGGGCACTGCCATCACGGGCGCGACCGATCACAAGGACTCTAGCATCATGCCTGTCGCCGAGGGGGGTCGGGTGGTCGAGGCGGCAACGGGGCATGGGAAGAAGCCCAACAAGCACAGCGCTGACTACATGATGCGGTCCTTCGTCGCCGGCGGTGTGGCTGGGTGTGCAGTACGTAGTTCTTCCTAGTGTCACCTGTCCAACAAATGCTAATTTGCTCGCTATAGGCCAAGACAACCGTTGCGCCCCTCGACCGGGTCAAGATCCTCTTCCAGACGAGCAACCCGCAATTCGCGAAGTACACCGGCTCGTGGGCAGGCCTGGGCCGCGCATTGAGCGACATATACGCACAACATGGTATCGTGGGACTGTTCCGCGGGCACTCCGCCACGCTGCTCAAGATCTACCCCTACGCGGCCATTAAGTTCGTCGCATACGAGCAATACCGTGCTCTCATCATCGGCGCAAAGCACCAAGAGACATGGCTCAGACGGTTCTCCGCCGGTGCGCTGGCCGGCGTGACATCCGTGCTCTTCACATACCCATTAGAAGTCATCCGTGTGCGGTTGGCCTTCGAGACAGGGGTTCACAGCTCGTCGTTGGCCAACATCTGCAAGAAAATCTACCACGAACACCCGCTTCCCAAGCCTCCTGTAGGCGCAGCCCACTCAAGCATCGCGGGTGCAGCTACGACGACCGTCCAAGCCATAGCGCCGCGCTCGGGCATCATCAACTTCTATAGGGGCTTCTCCACCACCATGCTCGGTATGGTCCCCTATGCCGGCATGTCGTTCTTGACACACGACACAGTAGGCGATGTATTCCGGTCCGCTCCGCTTCGGAAACATGCGACTCTCCTTCAACCCCCCAACGCGCCGGCGGACAAGCCTGCGCCGCTCCGGGCGTGGGCCGAGCTGACCGCGGGCGGCATCTCGGGCGCCGTCTCGCAGACCATGTCGTACCCTCTCGAAGTCATCCGGCGACGCATGCAAGTCGCCGGTGCGGTCGGCGATGGGCACCGCCTACGGATAGCCGAGACGGCCGGCATAATATTTAAAGAGCGCGGCTTCTCTGGCTTCTTCGTCGGCCTGAGTATCGGGTATATCAAAATCATCCCCTTAGCCGCCGTCAGCTTCTACACGTATGAGCGCACGAAGACATTGTTAGGTATATAGATGGATGGGGTCCTGGGACATACGCATATGGGAGTAGGAGGAGGGGTCTGTATCTACTTTTATGTGCTTCGCATTTTAAGGCGTTACTTGGCGTTCGTCTTATGCTTGGGTCGAACTTTGATTTAGTTTTCTCTTTCGGAGATACCAGGACGCGACTGAAGAACACAACCCCCACGAGGATTTGATGAGAATTCGGGATGGGCATGTTGCTTGCTAGATTTAGAGATTGGCATACAATACAGAACAGAGAATCGGCATAGATTATATATGGCAGTATTATGTAGCCGCGAACTTAGATCCCGGTTTTTTGGCCAAGCTGACGCATTCTCGCTTTGAGTGTCTTTTTGATTTCAAGCTTATGGCTTATCGAGCCTCGTAAATTTGTAGATCTTGATTTCTACCCACCTATCTAAGACGCTGACTCGAAGTTATTTGTGTCGGTTATGTCTATGCTAATGACACATGCTGATAACGACTTGGCGATATCGTCACGAGAAAACGTTCTACTAGATTTTGTAATTGACTACTAGGTCACTATTTTTGAGGCAGGGACGTCGCTGAAGTCAGCCCTCAAACGTAATTCCTTGATGCGATCTTGTGTACCCTGATCAATCATCTCATCATAAGTGGCTGACAAGGAGCCAGTAGTAGTACGTATAAAAGAACATCGGCTCTCACATGCCGTCGCCCCTGAACTCTTCTAGTTTCCTCTGGATAGAAAACTCCGTGTTGAGAAAAGGCGGAGGATGGTTTGTGTCGTGACTACCGAGAGCTAGTATTTGGGAAACTTCACGTATCAGACAGATCTATAGAATCGATAATTATCACACCTCTTATTCACACTACTGGGAAGTTGATTGGCGAGGACTGCGGGTTTCAGAATATTTCGTCTGATTATACGCCATACGGGAATTTTGGTACGACATAATCAAGATTGCCAACAGTAGCATGTCATTTTGTTTCTCTAGTAACCTCGAGGTTATATCAGCCACGCCAAAACGCTACCGGTATAAGTACCGAGTTAGTTGGTGTTGAGGTCTGAAGTGGATATATTGGCTATTGACACCAACGACGATGAATTATCAACGAACAGTTGCACCAATAAGCTACGCCGGACCCTCATTCTCTGTAGCTCGTTCTTTTACTCTCTGACATGCACCGGCATACCTAGAAATACGCTAATTCAAAATTGCCACTCCAGAACCCTCGTGCGCCGTGATAATGTCGGTATGATTTGCCTAAAGGGAACAGAAAAAAAAAAGATACAATAACTATATAGAAGCGTTGCAACTAGCATTTTTTATGGAGGCGTTAGTCTACTTTGATAGCGCTATTCAAGAGCATGTTAGTTGACACACATCATAACGCAAAGAGGACACGAATAAAGACTGGACCAGGTGTAAAGAGATGAAAACTCACGCATATAGTCTCCGAATGAACACATAGACGGCTAAGAAGCCGACGGTCCCGGTCAATAGCCCATAAACACAGCAAGCCATAAAGCTATACACGAAGAACAGCATCGAGCTGATGAAGCCCGTAATATGTAGCTTGAAGAAGTAGTACCAAATGCTGTAAATGAATACCCAGAGGGCGCTGCCGCCGCCAACTGCGAATGATTGCCACCACCAGTGGTAATTCTCAGAGCATAGTTGGACATAGATTGTGACGACCGTGACCTCGGCCACGGTGACGATGAGAATGAGAGACACGACACTCAGGAAGCCAAAGACGTAGTAATAGCCACTCTTGTCCTGCCACACGGACTGAAAGACGAACAGGAGCTCGATAAAAATGACCGTGAAGGGGACCAAGCCAGCGAACAAGATCGCCTGCAAACTCCTGATATACCAGGCTTGTTGCGGTACCTGTCGAGCGATGGTGGATGTTTTTGTCGGATTCTCCCAGGCAGGTGTGCGAGCATGGCCGTACCAGGAACCTAAATAGACGAGTGGTACCTGGATGCAGAGCCAGATCAGAGCAATTGCAAGGAGAGTTCCAAACGGAATAGCGGTACTCGACGCCTGTGCCCAGACAAAGAGGTTCACTATGAAGACGAGCGCGAAAAGGAGCCCGGGAAAGAAACAGGCCGTGATCAGAGCATTCTTCCCGAAGTTGACGCCGCCGAAACCCTTGTAGACCTTGGCGGAGAAATACCCCGAGGACAAACCGGCCAACACGAAGAGGCCGAATCCAAAGCTAAGAAAGCCACCCCTGAAGCTAGGATTCAATATCCCAACAGCACTCAGGAAAATCAAACCGAATGCCATGAATAACACCTGTGTCCCCGAACCAACCAGGGGCGCAAGCAAATGCCCGTATTGCGGTCGCCGGAAAACGTCACCATGTAATAATTTCCAACCGGTTACGTCCTCGAGAGCCTCTTCTTCAGGTGCATCGTCGAGCTGGCCATCAACCTCTTTGTCTTGGTCGAGTGGATGAGGCATAGACTTCATTTTCCGGCCAGCTTCTATAGAACCTTCCTTATACCCCTTGATCTCCGTTCGAATTGTCTTGGATAGAATCATGGCAACGATTCCGCTTAGCAGCCCACAGATGATCAAGGAGTTAATGATTGCGAGCCAATGAATTCTCGACCCCTCTTCCTGATTTACAAAGTACAAATCCCAACGTTTATCCCACTCAATCGAATTATCTTCACGGAAATATACAGAGTAAGAATAAGGAATGGTAATCGTATCCTCATCATCGCCTTCATCTAGGCGATCATAATGGTTGCTCGGGTGCTCTTCAAGCATGGAGAGTTCCTCGGTCTTGTTTGGAGGCATGGCCAATTCGAAGTTATCCTCGATATCCTGCAGCTCAACTGGACAGCCGTTCTCGCGCTTGTTATTGGGACCAATGCTCTTGGTGTAGACCTCGAATCCCACAACCACCTTAGCACCGCTCTCTCCAGGGCGGCCAGGCGCTGCTCGATAACGGATGACGATAGTGTGGTGGTTGTTTAAAAAGTAACGCGGCTTGCCGGTGCTGGAGTCATACTTGGTGAAGCCGAGCTTGAAGCCGGCGGCGTAGTATTTCCGGGACTTATCGACGGTGACAAAGCTGGTGGCACCAGGCAGATTGTCCACAATCCATTCCACGACATAGCCGTCTTTGACCAACTCCTTGGCACGCCTTAAATCTCTTCTCGTCACCTGCTGATCACATAGGAATCTGCACTCGTTCTCGTGGCCGACGGTTAAGTCGATGTCGGAAATCTTGATGCGGTCTCCCCGCAGTACTTCGCCGAGGTTAAGCGATATGCTCTGACCACTTAGTAGACCCGAAGCGGTTCTGCCGGCGGGAGGACAGACGAAAGGGAGATCGTAATAGGCATATTGGAGCTGCGTGTTGTCGGAATAGACTTTGTTTACCATTAAGGGAATGCGCTCGCCATCTTTATAGCTTTTGATCGACCAGCCTGGGCCACAGTGTCGTCAGGTGCCGCGTCCTCCGCTGGGGAGCTCATCTTCAGGGACGTGTACTTACCCGGAATGTAGAACGCTCGCACTTGGGAGACAATGAGGGACAGAAACAACCACACCCAACTGCTGCGCATTATTCCCACCATCTTGCTGCCACGTGCTTCTCGGTGCAGTAGTGCTGTGCTATAGCATCAAAGACCTTACTTGTTCTAGAAGACTGGGGATCCAAATGCCATGCTTAACACAGCGCGAGTACCCGGTATGTCTCAACGGATGGCCCTTCGGTGTTTGAGCGAGTCTTGGTCTGAGACGACGCAAGGTTCCCTTTCTTTTTTCGGTTTTTGAGGTCGATTTCAGACTTTGAAGCTGTCCCCTTTTGAGACACAGGCGGATCGAGTGTAGGACGAAGTCGAGATTCGGACTGCAAGATGACGGACGGTTACGCAGAGGAGTGTGTTCGACGTAATGCGTACATAGTACCGTGACGCTACGTATACGTAGAAAGAGGCCTATAGGGCTGTCGTTACGGGACTCTCACGTTCATGTAACTAAGTAATCATTGGGGAACCGATTGTGCCAGGGTCGTTGATTCAGGCACAATCCCGGCTTACACGTCGCGCCGAGGTATAGAGACGTAGGCGAGACGAGCAATTGTTGTATTAATCAATTGGGCCAAAAAGGAAAAAGGGAAAAGACGATGTCATTGAAGCTGGAATCGACGATATCGGCAAATCGATCGTCCGCTCTCGTTTCCTCTAGGTAGTCGAGATATGACATGAAATGTAGAAGAGTAGGTATGCTAGGCAATGACATCGATAGGGGTTCCTTTTAGCGTAACTCTCGACATATTAGTAGCAAACTTAAATTCGCATGGGTGGGACCGCCTAACTAAGGTACCTAACCCGGAGGGGGCCTATCATTATGCTGTAGATGATAACTTCATTCTAATTCTCTTTGAAATAACTCAGGCAATCGTTATATGAGTAGGTATTTCTACGTAAAGAGAGGAAAAGAAGAATCATGTTGTCACAGACATACATGAATAATTACTTAAACTGTTCCACATGTCTGTCTTTCCAAGTCCCTACACATAGATAGCCTCTCTCAATGGCATTGTGCAATTTACTTCACTCAGGCAAATCCGTATAGTTAGGCAGTAAGGGGGAGAAATCTAATCAATCAATAGGGACAAAAGAGGAACTATGCGAAAGCTCGTGAATTCTATGATTCCTAATATTCGTGATGTCGTAATCTTCGCGACTAATACAATATGGGTATAACAACTTCCCTCCCACCCCCTTCCTAGCTCTCTAGGTATGCAATTAATAAAAAGAGAACAGACTCTAAGGTCATGTCGGCTATGTACAGGTTGGTATGCTTCTACGCATATTCTATAGTTGGATGATGTCTAACTCTGAAAAGTCGGGTGGCGCTCGTCCATAGACCACACGCGCCTTGCTATCCAGGGCCGTGCCCTCGTTAGTTATCCATATGTGCTCGCTAAGTTCTCGCGTTCGCCTGATTTCGTCGTCGCTGATGCCCAGGTCATCACGCGGAATCCACAGAGTCGGCCGCCGCGCTCGCAGCGCCGAGTGCACGAAAGCTCGTCGGACAAGCACGTCTCGCTCCTCCGGCGTCAAATCTTCTATTTCGTCGTGGAACCCACCATAAAGAGCCTCGCCTATAGCCCTCTGGGCTTCGAGGTCTTTCTGTTTGCGTTCGTCTCGGAACTTGGCCGCGTTTCTTATGCCTCTTTCTGCTTTCCCGAACGTCTGGTCGTATGTGTTCTTGCCGCTGCGTACGGCCCACGTCCCTGCATGCATAATACCCTTAACAGACTTAAAATGGCCGAGTCTGTTGCCGCGGTTTCCTTTCTCCTGGGAATCAGATGAACCATCTCTGCGGTGATGAGATGGCAAGCCTTCTTTGTCAACCTCTTTCGCGTCATCGTCGTCCATTAATCCCAGACGGTGGTCCTGAGCACGCTGGAACGCTTCGTCACGGAGTACTGCTTCATCTTCGAATGTGATGGGAAGATATCGAAACATCGGCCCGAATG
The DNA here is from genome assembly GCA_022385715.1 of Xylaria cubensis. NCBI lineage: Eukaryota > Fungi > Ascomycota > Sordariomycetes > Xylariales > Xylariaceae > Xylaria > Xylaria cubensis. Next base: position 104,829 of record MU279056.1, on the reverse strand, counting down.
ACATATTCAGCAACAGCTGGTACAGGGCGGTGAGAATCGTAACCACAATCATAATAATTGCCTGAGGCGTGCAAGCGTGAATCCCCTTCTCATCTTCTTGGATGAAAAAGAGGCCGATGAGTGCAATTTCCATCACATATAGACCAGTGAAGGTTTGGTTGAGAGCTCGCGGATAGAGTACGCCACCGGTGTCGATAGAAAGACGATTGACATAGATCATACTATACTTGTTTGCAACCCAGAGCAAACTGAAAGTAATGATGGCAAAGATGGAAATGATGGGTGCAATGACGGAATAGACGAGCGCAATGCAGGCGAAGTTGGTATAAACTGGAAAATAACTCCCCCACTTGACACTAGGCAGGGTCGTGTTTGTGTTCCACTTGTTCCGCGCCGTTTTGTTGAAGATTCTCGAGATGATATACCAATTGACAAGCGCTCCGATCTGCAAGAGAGTACCCGAGCTCACACTTAGAGCTTGAAGAATCATGTATGAGAAGAAGTAGTCCGCTGCTGAAGGGAGCTTTTTTGCCAACGTATCAGTGATACCCGTCGGGTTATCCAACACTCCCTCGAGAATAGCCACAACGCCGGATGCTAGTGACACGATAAGGAAGACCTGGACAAAGAGAAAGGCAAAGTAGAACTGCTGAACGGTTTCAGTTTTCTGTGTTCCTGTCTTGGCACCCTTAAAACCAGCCAGGAAATCCATAACAACTGGAACTAGCCAGAGCAAGAGAGCGAGCAAGAGGGCTGGCAAAACACCGGCGATGGCCGTCGCCGCCTTCCAAATCACAGGGCTCTTCGTAAGGAATCCCAACCAAGGAAACGTTTTAATCAAACTACTGAGTTGAGAAATCGACCCTGTGAAAGCGACAGGAAACGCCCATAGAATGATCATCCCAGTCACAATAGCTACGGCCGCCGCGGTTCGTAGCCATTCCGACCACCAGCTTATAGCCATGTTATCCCATATCACGTCATTGGGTGATATTTCGACAACACGAGGGGCCATGTGCTTGGGTACGTGATGGATGACACTTTGGCAAGCCATGTGTGCGGCAACTTGGTGATTGAACTGAATGAAGGCAGACTTCATGAGAGGATATCTTTCAGGGTTTTCCTGGTCGACCTCGATCTCGTGGTTGAGGCGCGCCAGTTCTTTTCTACACCAGTAGATTGTATCAACCTTCTCGTTCAAATATGGCAACCCTGGAAGCCAGCCTGGTGTAAACTCGAAATTGGCTAGTCGGTGAGTAGGTCGCTTAGACCGTTTAACCCATTTTTCCCATTCGGCTTTGTTGTCTTGATCCTCATCGTTCTCGTCATTGTACGCCTTCGAGTACTCAACCGGTGCGATTTCTTCTCCGCCTACAAACGGAATCATGCCCTTGAGCGTCTGGCCTAATGGTTTCTTTTTTCCGAAGGGAAACTCGTTATCTTCAAACCCTTGGGGAACAGGTGATGCAAAGCCACCGGTTGGAGGTTTCCAAAACTCGTACCACCTAGCCTTCTCATTGTTGTACATCTCTTCTATATTCCCTAATTTGCGTGTGGTATTTCCAAATTGTCGCATCTCGATACTTCCCTTGTTGAGCATCTCATCGTCTGAGATTACCGAGGCGTTTCTAGAGTGCTTCGGCTGTGTAGCTGAGGAGCCCATCACTCGATCCTCGGCTTCCGACATCTTACGACGCCCAGACCCCTGCGAAGAAGGTCTGGGTAGATCTTCATCGTCTGGTAGTCGCACATGCCGATCGCCTGACCTATGAGCTGCCGAACGGGCTTTTGGTGTTCCTATCGCCATAAAGCCATTGGTAGTCTCGATCTGACCGTCGATATCTTGTGTGATGTTCTTGGCACCTCCTAGAAGCCCATCAACGCCTTTACCCAAACCGCCTGTAACCTTAGAAAAGCCAGTCTTGACTCCCTTCAACGGGACATTGAGGTGTCTTCTTTGATGCTGAATATCCTCTCCAGCATCCTGAATATCGTGGGGTACCTCGTGCTGATCGCCGCTGCTAATGCCTTGGCCTCCCTCGGCCTGTTGTTGTGCTACAGCATCTTCCTGTTTCTGACGCTCCATCTTCTCGCTCTTGGTTGGGCGGTGAGATTTTGACGCTTTGCGTGCTTCTTTTTCGTCCTTCTCCCTTTTCTCCAACTGTTTTTTCTTCGCCATCCGGATCAATTCCGTCTGAGCGTCTTCCAACTGCTTATGGATTTGATCTCTCTTTTTAATCTTGTCCAAAAGATGTGTGAGGTCCCTTGTGAGCCACACATTTCGGATACCACCAGGAAATATATCAAACAGGCCCCTGAGAGCCTCTTCGCTGAGCCACTTCTCGGGAATACCGCTAACAAGTACTGTGGTCGCCGAAGCTCGCAAACGATGTTCGGCAGTGGTAAGCCAGTCTTGCCGCACTTTAATGTATACCCTTAATTCGGCAAATATAACGCCACAAACCCATACGACGACTAGTATAGCCAAGACAAGATGGGCCCAATATCTTCGATAATTCTCGTCTTTCACATTACCCCATGCTAAAGTGTCCAACCCGCTAATGGTGTTGCCCTGGTTGTCCGTGGGGGATCCATCCGTAGTGTTCGTACCATTGGTGGAGAAATCGTGGCTCCTACCGTCCACATAGTTGATGGGTACGAGAATAGGTATGATGACAGTCGCCATAGGAATGAATATGATAAGCATGGTTTGTAAGTAGCGAAGAAAGAAATACGAGTCGAGACCACACTTCTTGATGATTTCGCGATCCCGCAGCCGGAATAATGACGTAAGTAAGCCCCATGGGTTACTTGGAGGTGATTCAGTTCGTTCGCGTTCGGGCACGAGATATGTCTTCGGTTTGCTATCACGGAAAGCCTGTCAGTGCTAATACACGGGTGCATGTAGGTAGCCATGTTCGGAGGTGAGCTTACAATATTCTGGCCAGCTTGTTCCGTAATAACAAGAAAAATCCAATTTGAACTCCGAAAATTACCAACGAGGTAGCGAGCGCGGTAAGGAAACCCACGAGGCTGATCCCTTTGTCGTCGAGAGCCTTAGTAGTGTTGCCTATTACAGTCAGTATTGTTAATAGAAAGGCTCCAGAGTCTTTGCGGTGTCAAGGTAACATACCATCTGCGTCCGCCATGATGGAAAGCGCTGCTCAGTCAACCTGACTGAAGGTTGCGACAACACGTTGGGTCCGCCAAAATAGGAATGAAGAAGGAAAAGGAAGAAGATATGAGAGGATTTTCGACGTGACAAGGAGCCTAAATCGCAACAAACGATGGCGACGCAATAGAGGGGAGGGTGTAATAGGTGGTAGGTTAGGTATGAGTTAGGTACGTCGGAATTATAGATATCGTCTGGGGACGTCCAACCACATCGAACATTAAGAAGAGAGACATGCTCGAATGTTAGAATCCCAAGAATTCTAATAAACAAGGTACGCAGACAGATTTGTGATCAGTTAAACTGGACTTGGCTACCTGGCAAGGGAAGGGTCCCCAGTCCCGAGCGATTCGCACGAGATTCCTTCACGACCACTCAAAACCTGGAAACGGTTGAACCCTAGCTCGATTAGTTCTAGTGCAAGCCACCGCACATGGGTGGGCTGCAGGTTGATGTCAGAGTTGCGCCCACAAAGAACCCCTGAAATCATGTCCCGACCCGCTTCTGATCCAGATTGGCTTTAAGCTCCGCATCTAGCTGCTCTGATTGGATGTTGGCTCGCGCGCGTGTGTTATGTGCTCGCCTATTATTTGTTCCCTTTCCAGTTATCCAGGAACAGCTGGATACCATTACTCTGGAACTGTTAAGAGAGGCATCCGTCTTAAGCGCCTTGAGCTGTGGACCAACAACAATCTCTTGCGAAGGGAGAATTCGTGAATATCTATATATGTGAGGACGAAGATGCATTGGACTGACTTATATGTGTCTTGGGTAGATAGTTTGTACAGTAGCACATACTTACATGCTTACGTACACCACTCCCTACTATGTAAGTAACCAGGTATATAATTGACTCTACCAGATCTAGAAGGAGAGGTTTCTAGACCTCATCGTGCAGGAGCTAGTGACAGCCCGGGAAACATGCCAAGAGCAAAATCATGGTATGAATATTTCCCAACTTCAACCTCCTGCTTCATCAGAATGTGTGGCCGATTGTCTCGGTTCTATCCGGTATGCGAGTACACAGCTTGTGTGCTACCACGTACCACATTCTCACCTGCACGCGCACTACATATTTACGTGGGCTCGATCGGACTTTGCAGATGCTGCTAGATCTGCCGTTTATCCGAGATGGATTCTTACATAAATTCACTGTTACGGTAAGAAACAAATAGTAATACCAAAAATGCGTCATTCTGCTTGCTGTTTTAATTTAGTGCCCCGCAAAAGCCAACGGCTTCACATGACAACATACTTAATCTTAACCTCGCTTAACCACCCTTTACCTTATCTTTCGCAATGCAGTCTAGCGTGTTGTTCAAGAGCTTGGACGACGCCATTGTCGTCATCGACATACCGCGCTCATTAGAGGAAGCACAAGTCTTACCGGGGCACAACATAACACGGCGCATTGTCTCAGTCCCTCCGATAGAGACACCATGGCAGGTTCCGGAGCCCAAAAAAGACACGGCAAAATATGTCTCGCCCTCTACGGCGGTTGCTGAGTTAATGACACTGGAGAGTGTCAAAACTGCTCTTGAGGTAGCTAAAGATGCTTACAACGGGCCGTGGTGTTTGCCGCGGGTGACTGGTCAGCAAGCAGATGGGTTGGAACAGACTGGGACGATTGAGTCCAACGCGGATACCAATGCAAATGCCGCCCAGTCACATAAGAGGAAATACAAGCCATCGTCACACGTTTCAAGAGAAGACAAGGAAACCTCAACTGGTTCAGTCATTCCGGAACAGTCGTGCCACCTACTAGGAACCGTAGATTCTCAACGTGAGACGTTTCTTCGAAATGCTCCACAGTTCGATCTTATCGTGCTCGATCCACCATGGCCTAACCGCTCCGTGAAGAGGAAGTCAGACAGTTGTACGTGATTCTAAGCCAATTGACGTCCATTTGTCCTTCTTAGTCGTTACATTTCAATATTGCACAATGTCGCCCAAGCTCGTGATCGTTGACTCGCTGTTGTACAGATAATACCGTTTATGGCACAGAAGAAGCCCGAAACCTCCTTCTCCAGCTCCCTGTAGCATCGCATCTAAAGCGCGACGGACTTGTGGCCATTTGGGTGACCAACAAGGCATCCGTTACGGACTTGATTACGGGGCCGGGCGGGATACTTGCGCAGTGGGGCCTCGAGCCTGTCGGTGAATGGATTTGGCTGAAGATCACCAGTGTTGGAGAGCCGATCTTCGACATTGAGTCGGCATGGCGAAGGCCATGGGAACGACTACTGATTGCGAGGAAAATGGGAAGTCTTATCTCACTACCCATGAGCATCAAAGTGATTTTGGCAGTGCCCGACATTCATTCGAGAAAACCAAATGTGAGAGGACTCTTCGAGGATATCTTGCCCAAGAATTATACCGGGCTGGAGGTCTTCGCTAGAAATCTCACGGCAGGCTGGTGGAGCTGGGGAAACGAAGTCTTACTGTTCCAGCAAGGACATCATTGGGTACCATTGGAAAACGAACAAGCTGACCGATTATGATACATTGTCGCTTTCGAGGTTTGCTCTATATAGCCTCGTTTCTTGTTTCCCTTATATGCTACATCACCTATATGTAATTGCGTGCCCGTAATCGTACACATATTTCCTACGTCGACTTGCGTAGAAGACATGTCAACTTGCGTAAATGATATGTCGACTCTCTTCACATGTGACAACGGCAGAGGTAGGTCAACATGCCCCTTCTTGGCCGAATTTTTATATTGGCTGTAGAGTGTGCACACTCTAGCTCTTCTTCACGTCCCCTTTCTCCGAAAATCTCGGATCCAGTTCGCGCCTATTGGTCCACCCGCCCTCCTTCAGTAACCTCTCTGCTTCCTTTCTCAGGTTTTTCCTATCCGGCTCCTCCTTCAACTCATCCCGCAGGGGCAAGTAAGCGGTTTTCTGGACCCGCGTTTGGATCCGACGGCGCTCGGCCGCTGTTTCTCTTGCCTTGACATTGGCGGTCCTCAACCAGGGCGTGGTATCAGCGGGCATGCTGGGCCACACGAACGGCTGCGCGAGCTGCACCGTCATCGTCTTGACAGGTGGCGCGCGGAATTTGCGTCCGGTTATATGCCTCATGATATCACGCCGTTGTCGTACTTGTGATCGCACGGCTAGCACGGGAGTATTGTAGGCGTGGAATAGGTAATCCCGTATGTCGAATTTGTTGAATGTGAGTGGTACTTTGAAGGTCGCAAACGTGGGCGACTGGTTCGGTCGTGGTGCCAGGAACGTGATAGAATGTGAGGGACTGTGTCGAGCAAAAATGCCAGCGGTCAGTCCAGTGTAGTCCAATTAACAATATTTCGTTATTTGCTCCTCGTCGACTCGACTTCGGTGTCGACCTCTGTCGCTCTGTTGGAAACTGAGAACCTACAGGAAGACCGATTTCCTCCCCAACCGAAACGGCAACGCCCCTGCTGCTCCTGATGCCGCCGCCATCTTGCTTGAGTTAGGGTGCGATTGGTTGCGCCGTCGATCGAGAGGCTGCAATTTGTTGTCGGGAAGCTTCAATGAAATTCAGCTAAGATTAAGCCAAATAGGGACACCGGCAAATCGAAAATTCCGTATAGCGGGTCCTGTCGCGGCTTTGATGTATACACAGTATCCACACCGTTTTACATTTAGCAATTAGCCATCGTCCTAAGTACCAGGATTGCATACTGGTACCTTATTCATACCACAATCTGTGCTGCAAGTCTCTATCAGTGGTAGTGGTCTACTTAAAGTAATTCAATGATTCGACACAGGCTTTAACTACGCATTAAGATAAGGTTGATGCTTTTTTTGAATTGTTTTCCCGGCAGGTATCCTACTCGACCTTACCAGGTGAATCCGAGCAGAGGTTTATCTATTTCTACACAACATGGTGCTTGTTCCGCCCATGTAAATCGCCCATGTATACTATCTATAATTTAGACGTCGAGACCATCGACAACGATGCCCTTGATCCACTCGTGCTGCATGAGACGAGCCACTTCGTTTGCAGAGCCATCATCCACAAGAATGCTGACCAGATACAGAGCCGCATCTAGGCCAGCACACACTCCCCCACTCGTGATTACCCGAAGACCACCTAGACGCATCGCAGCGCGACGGGCAATCGACTCACGGCGCGCGTTGGAACCCTGAAAAGAGATGCTTCCCTTGCTAAATAGCCAAAACGTCAGTTCACCAAGACCATGATAAACACGTAAGTGTGCAAACGTACCGCGCATTGGAAGGGCGTCTATCATTATCACCCTTGCGACGAATATAGGGGTTCTCGTCCTCATCGCCAAGGTCGAAGCGGAGATTGTTGACGACATATCGGGCATCTTCAACAACATCGGTTCTCTCTTGTAGATCACGCTGAGCAGCGTTACTGCAGAGAATCTCAAACTTTGTCATATAGTCAGGATGAGTGGTGGCCGATAGGCCAGAGAGGATGCCTTGTTCGGCCAGGAAGAGTGACCCAGTACAGATCGACATGAGCGTTCGCTCACGGGACGAATCGTTCTTTTGGAGCTCAGCAAATGCCGAGATGATGGAAAGAGGCTCTGTTTTCCCCTTCAGAACGCCATCAGAGTTGCCTCCAACAACAACTAGAACATCAAAGTCACCGAGACGCTCGTAGGCTTCCTTGTAAGTAATCTGAGAACCAATCACAACTCCTTGCTCAGACATGACCTTGGGTTCGGGTCCAACGATCGTGCACTCGAAGGCTTTGGTACCTGAAGACAAAGCCATTAGTTTCTTCGGCATATCATAGGGAAGAATGCAGGGTGTGTTCAGGTGGGTAACGCATACTCTCGTCATTCTTATCATGAAGGGCAGAAGTAAGGACTTCTAGAGGGGCAGCAAAGTCCGTTATGTTGAACTTGTCTTGAAGAGCAAAGAGCACCTCAATGGGCTCGTTGGATTCAGCTTTGTTTGCCATGGTTGGAGGTGGTCAATATGGCAAAGGGGGTGTGGTGTAGTGGTGATTAGGTGTACAAGCGTCAACGAGCGAAACAAGACAATTGGTTCAAGTGTCTCGTTGCTTTCGGTTGCCAATTGCTCTGTTCACTTCACTTTGGAGATTTGTTGTGGTGAGAGGTATAACAAGTAGAGGAAGGAAGAAAGAAAAGGGAAAGGAGATGTGAAATCGAGAGAGAAATCGCGGGGATGTAATATTTGGAGGATAGAGGGGTAAGTAAGCTGTCTCTTTCAAACCCCTCGACTCCTGAGGGACAGCCAGCTTACTTGTCTCGTGCGCTTGACGACATTCCCCTCAAGCCTCAGGCCCCCTTTCTCTGGTAGGTAGGTGCATGTAGCTTAATACAAAAGGTACATCAACAACAGGGGCGGGGAGGTTACGTAGGGTGTATCGAATCAATTGGCTACCCGCTCAAGGGACCCATAGATCAATGCCCCCTCCCCCGGATTTCGAAGAGCAATTGCGGGGCTCTAGCAGTGATCAGCCTGTTATGTGGACCTTCTTGATCACATTGTCACGGTAGAAGAGCACAGTGCAACTGGTTATGGGATAGAAGATTTCGGAGGGAATTGACTTTTCTTTCAGAAGACAGTACGATTCGCGGTAAATCATCTACATGGATGTCTAAAACATCGTACCATCATGTATATGAATTTAGACAGGTGTGTTAGAGGAGTTCTGTACCGTGTACAGTAGCTCAGCTCAGCTCTGCACAGTGCCTCAGAACCCAGGTACTTACAGCACACCGAGTGGGACACCCAACACCCCACCACCAGCAGAAGCTCCAAGCAAATCTCCACTCAAGACTGACGACAGTCGGCCTCTCCTGATGATGGGCCGATATCGTTCATCAACTCATGAAGCCACTGCGTGTATTAGTGCCCTTACAGTATCATCTCTCTTGGTACAAGTTGGCCTAGTCTACTGTATGGGGCGCATGCATTGACGAAGCTTTACACCACCAGTCCATGTCCATGGTAACCCCACTTGTCACCATACTGTCGAGAAGAACGAACAACGCGCGATATGTCGACAGCTCCGTATGTCAAGTCTCCCTTCCTTAGACCGTACGAGCCGAGTTCCCTACTTGCAGTAGACACCTACCTACATGTCTAGCTCGTTATCAACTCGCCTGTAGGCTATCTGAGGGCTACGTCTCATTTGGACGAGTCCACTAACGAGCTGTGCTTCCTTAGGACGCCTAAAGAGCTTGTGAAAGCTGTTTGTACCTTTGCGCGAACACCTTCCCTTCCACTTCCCGACGACCTCGTCCAAATCATCGAGACTTTCTTATATGAACACGCCGAAAAATGGGACGAGAATACTGCCGACAAAGTTCACGACGAGCTATTGTCAATATTTAGACACGATATCGCACATGACCCTTCACGGTATGCTGCCTTTGTTGCTCTTCTTCGTCATTTGCGGCCCTTGATCGGCCAGCCTGCAAAGATTCTGCAATGGTTCGAGCTGCTTTTGCCCGTGCTTGGCCACCTAAGCCGGGAAAAGGACTTGGCTTCTGAGACCCAGAAGATTGTGCTTGACATCCTTACGGAAGGAGATGGCAAAGATACGAGCCCGTTCGCTCGTGATGCAGCGACTCCCGTAGCAGAGAAGATGATATTTCTTTGGTTCCAAGAGGCCGAGGTGACCCGACAAAGTCCCGATGCGCTTCAGGATTTCAAAGAGAAGCATCTAAGGGAGACATTGCTACTGTACGGAAAGAAGCGTCCCAAGGTATGTTTTGGCTTTAATCCAAGAGAGTGACGCGCTCTAATTGCTACAAAACAGGATTTCATGGCTGTTATCGATCGATTCGTCTGCAAGGCGTCGCATCGCGCAAGGTCTCTACTGTTGCTTTCCTCCTTCGTGCAGAGTCAGCCACCGCATCTCCATCTTATTCTAGAGACGCCACTTTTTGGCAATCTATTGACCTGCCTTCAGAGGGATACATCGACGACAACCATCTCCTTGGCCCTCACGGTATTGACCATGGTTCTCCCGCATGCGCCCAGCTCATTGGTTCCACATTTACCCACGCTTTTTAACATATATGCGAGGCTGCTATTTTGGGAACGAGAGCTATCGATTCAAGCCACTACCGAGGACGGCACAGAAAGAGGAGCATCTAATTCTCCGGATTGGGAGATATCTTCATTTTCGTCAGATGTTGATGACACAACTATCTCGCAACTCTTGAACTATTTCACAATCCTATATGGACTGTATCCCATCAATTTTATGGACTATATTAGGAAGCCACAAAGATATTTGAGGCATGCTGAGGCACCAGATGCAGATGTGATTGAAGTGCAACCGACCGAGATTCGCCATGCATCAGAGCGGTTTCGGGAGTGCCATCTTCTGCACGAGAATTTCTACACATTAACAGTAGACTCAGAGAAGTCTGATTTCGGTCGATGGATCAAGAGTGACCCTGCCGAGGTGGTAGCTGATTGCCTGGCGCTTCGTCAATCGCCAGACGAGTATCCGAACGATTTGTCCCTCGATCTAGCCCAAATGTTAAGTTCAGGTGGTGATGAGTGGGATAAAGAGGACAACGAACCCGCCCTTCTCAGCAGCTCAACCAACATCGAGACGTCTGGGTTGGCAGATATACGTCGCAGCTCAGGCTCTTCACTTTCACTGTCTGGAAGCGGCAGTCGAAACGATCAAACCTTGGCCCGCAACCCCTCTCAAAATAGTCATCGATCAAACCGTGACTCGTCAAGCACAAGGTTATCTGAGAACGACAATGACGGCTCGAGCCTGGCGCGACAACTTGTCACATCGAACTCCCAAACTCAGCTTCAAGATCTCATGAATTCCAACAAGGTGGTCAAATCAAGCTTGCACCAATCTTTGACTAACGATAGCGTGCCGTCGCTATTGCTGAGTCATCGTGAGTCCATTGCAGAAAAATCATCATTTCAATCGCATTCCAACCCGCCTAGCTCTAATATGCAGTTACCTGATACTATGGTCAACCAAAAAGAAACGAGACTGCTTCGTTATATCTACCTCTTGTATAACGATCTCGTATTCGAGCGGTTTCTGAAACAACAGCATCTCACACATATTGGCGGGTTGCGGAGACAGCACGTCCGAGAAGCAGCTGGTGAGGCTGAGACCCAAAATATCATTACTGCAAACAAACATCTCAAACAACGACTAGAAGAAGCTAAGAAGGCTGAAACCCAAGCAAAGACCGAGGCAGAAAAGAGTCGTACATTGGCGAAGAAATGGGAAGCCGACTTATTCAACAAACTGAAGGCACTACGCGAAGAACAAAAGAAATGGAACGCCGAAAGAGCAACTCTGCAGGTTGAATTAAAAGCCGTGAAAGATGAGGCTGAGGCTTTGCGAACACTACTATGCGAGGTTGAAGTAAGGGAGTCGAGGCTGAAGCAGAACATTCAGTCAGCCGATATCAACTTTGGCGAATTAGAGAGATTGAGAAGTGAGGTTGCAGAACTGACAGAATCAGAGCGAAACTACCAAGCCGAGGAGGCGCAACGTCAAGCAGCCATGACGCAAGCAGCCGAAGCAGACAGTCGCGCACAGGCGGCAGAACTAAGACTAGCCGCTCGCGAATTTGACTTCAAGCAAATTCAAACTCAATATCAATCTCAGATTACAGAACTCGACTCTAAACTACAAGAGGCCCTAGCATCTGGCGGAGAGCGCAACACCGAGAGCCTCAAATCCCAATTCAATGCAGCGTTGGAAGCTAACCGGGCCACACATACCGAGATAAGGAACCGTATGCAGGAGCTTTCACGGAAGAACACTGAGTTACAAACAAAGATTTTCGATCTAGAGAGCCAAATCTCAATCCCGCCCAAGCCACCAATCCCCCCATTAGCAGATACCGAAGACGACTTTTCATCAGGCTCAAGTAGCCCACCAGGCCCCAGAAACCGACGACGCCAGAGCTCTTCGGGCCCCGGACTCTTTCAAGCTACATCATACAACGCCACACCGCCATTGGAGCCACTAAGACCAGCCGATAATTCTTCAACAAACGAGGGCATTACCAGCCCAACGCCTGAGCGTCACTTTAGTAGAGGTAAGAATACAAGCTTGCTTGTGGGTTTACAGTTCAAAACAGTTTCTAACTGAATCAGTTGGCTCACAGAATTCCCGGAAAGATAAGGAGAAGGAAGAAAAGGAAAGAAAGAAGCCAACAGGCCTCCGTGGTATCCGTGGATTCGTGTAATGCTGCACTTGTTTCCATTATTATAATGAAGTTGAGAGGCATGAATGCAGTATCCTACGAAAAAAGTCATGTTCTAAGTATACTGTATTTTAAAACGTGAACTCATCTGGAAGATATAACAACCCGTGAGAAGTAGACCATGCTTATGTAGTCAGAGACTTACCCGAGATTATCCTGGCCATAGCTCTAATTTAACGTTTCCAACACATGATAGGCACGAAGGTAATTTCTACGCGGATTAGAAATAACAATATAGATATGGCTGCTTTGGTAAACATGGGCTAACACCATCTGACTAGACGGCGAGAGGCAAAATTGCACGGGAGTAAGCTACAACATATTGTGTAATCGGAACGCCGAATGGTGAGACTTTGGCTTCTGGACCCAACTTTGACTGTCAATCTCAAGTCACTCCCACTATATACAGGTAACTCATGATGAACCTGACAACCCGTAGACACAAAAGTTTAGACCTGGACGGTGGAACCAATAGGACCGAAGCGAATGTTGGACCAGATGACCTTGCTACAACACTGTTAGTATGAGAATAAGAAGAGGAAAAGGCATTAGCTTACGCGTTGGGGATGTTGGCCTCGACGTCAGAGGGAACGCCAGAGTCTTGTGAGCAGTCGCCACGGTCGCCGCCGGGGGTGCCGGCTTTCTCGGGTGGGTAGCTGGAGTCGAGCCAGAGCATGTTGGCGTAGTGCTGTAATAGGGGCTTCGAGTTAGTACTGCGTGGCTCTTCTTCTCGACAGACGAGACTTTTAGGGGGGGAGGGGGGTGGCATCTTACGTCGTCCCAGATAGACATGACGAGAACCATAGGCTTGCTGAGGGCCTGGTTGACGGACGAGAAACCTCCGACCTCGTTGAAGCGGTCACGGTCGCCCAAGACCTTGAACTGAGCCTCGCAGTACTCCGGGGTGATGGTGCTCGAGCTGGGCATGCCGTCGAAGGTGGGGCCGGGGATCGTGATCTTCTTGCCGTTCTGGACGAAGAACTGGGTGTAGGCGTTCTCCTTGAACTGGGTGACAACGCTATGCGGGATTGACTGGTTAGCCTCAAGAAATAGCTGAATTCCGTGGAGTGAAAGGACTACTGGAGTGGACTAATGTTTTTGGTTTTGCTTACGTGAATTTCTTGCTGGTGTCGAGCGTCTTGCCCTTGCCATAGAAGTTAGTGTTACCCATGCGGTAGGGGTTGTAATCGCAGCCGTTGGGGTCGCAGTCGCCGGCGAAGCGGTCGCCGGAGTAGGTGCCGCCGCAGCCGTCGTTCTCGCAGACGTGGTACGCGTTGTTCTCGCAAGGGTGAGGAGTGAAAGCAAAGGAGTGAGAATTTGACTCCCTGGCAGGCGTGTTAATAGCTTTGTATGAACCGATATGCCTTTCATTCATTGTCTTACCAAATATCAATCTCAGCACAGCATCCACCGTACGGGCCAACACCGGCGTTCTTGTCGTTGGTGGAGGGAGTCCATCCCTCAACGTTGGCCTACAAGCTTTTGCGTTAGCATTCGCGTCGAGAAGTCGTCTTAGCAGGGACACATGGTACTTACCTTGCCGCCAACAAACTTCAGATCTCTGGCACACTGGGCATCGCAGTAGCCTGTGCCGTACTTCGCACCAGCCTTGTTGGTCGAGTAGCTCTTCATACCTCCATCCTCTTCCATAGCGACGAAGTAAAGAGCAGCGTTTAGGCCGCAGTCGACAGTGGATAGATCAACATCAAAGGTGAACTCGTTGTTCATGAGAGTGAACGTCTGGTACTTGCTGGCGCCGTTCATGAGGTAGAAACGGGAGCCAATGTTAGTGCCGTATTCGTGCTTCGTGACGAACCCGAGGGTTAGAGCGTCACCGCTCGTGGAGGCGCCGTATGTCTTGCTGTATTCGGCTCCTTCGAGAGCGCACTTGCTGGCGCAATCAGTAGCGCTGCTGCACTGCGAAGTCCACTCGTTGCCATCATAGCAGTTGGTGGTACCAGAGGTCGAATGAAGCCAACGCCAGTTAGCATCAATGGTGACCTCGGCGTTGACCGTGGTGCAACTACCACCGCTCGAACATTTTTTCCAGGTTAGCTTGGGGTGAGTTTCGGTTTGCTGTGTGCCAGCTTGCTGGGCTGAAGCGGCGCCCGCAAGGGCTGCTATGACGAGGGACAACATCTTGGAGAGAGGACTACGGGAAGAGCTAAGTCTAAGTTGCGATGATCCCAAGAGGTATATTTTTCAGCTCCATCACTGGGGAACTCATAGATCTTATAGTTACCCCTAGAATGTTTGGAGGCAATGGATCTCTTGATCTGGATTTACCGCTCTCCGCGCCTGTCTTGTTTAGGACATATTGCGGTGCATGATAATATGAAAGAATCGCGGTATACGGAAGCGTAATTTTCTGAAATAGATTAGATGTTACTATCACGCTGTCCAGTCCCGACGGGTATTGTCACCCTAATCCGGCGATGTAACGAAAAACCTCATGCTAAGGGAATCTACCACGAGGCATGGCCGGTAGGGTACAGCACCGCTGCCGTGTCAACTTTAACGAAAAACTGTTAAGACACTCTGATATACTGCATTAGTCATGGAAGTGGCAATCTCAATAGCCGGCCCGACTTGCGGCGGTCATTTGAACATATGCCTCTGGGAGACGCAGAAGTAAATGGGTTTTGAGAGGTTCATCTTCCGGTCCAATGAAGCTTCAGCGCAACCGCGCCGCCATGTTCGTGGGGTAGACGATCCCCTGTTGCCAAGTGAGGCTGTATGCGAAACTGATAAACTGCCCTTGGCTGGATGTAGAGGGATAAGGCCTGCTTGGTGGAGGAAAGATGGCTCTCCGGACCGCCCTATCCACTTGTACGGAGAGTATTCTGCCGAAGGTAGTCGTTGGAGTGGACTCTGGCGAGAACGGAGTGTGGCGCAGATCACAGAGATCTTCACGGGCGATCAACACAAACACGGCCAAGAATGGGGTCTTTAGGAGTTAAGCGAGACCGAAAGGCACGGCTCCTCGCCGTGAATAGATCCACTCGGATGCGGATATCAAGATGTACGTCTACAAGATATTGTAAAGAGGTATGAACGAGACGCAAACGGAAGGCAGTAGGAAAATTGTGTGCTTTGACGCGCTGGAAAAGAGCTAAAGTTACGCCATGAAACATTGAGCACGCGTGGTAAGATGGGATGTCAGCCACAGTGTCATCCTCCTCGAAGCTGGTGTAACTTTGCCTCCCGGTCCTGTTGGACGGAGGCCCCGTGATCTTTGTTGGACTCTGACAACTACCGGTTAAGGTGGCGATGCTGGACATGGAGACCTGGAACATGCCATCGACATATTATCCAGCAGTGCCAAGCTACCACACTTTTACATCGTGATACTACCCTGTACCAATAAGAACATAAATATGCCCCCGATTTAGCCAATTGCTTGGTTAGAACCAGCGCATTCTATAAAAATTGGTGGTCTAGAGTGCCGTCGATGCGTCCGGGCCCCCAGCCTTCCAAGAATTTTGGTATAAGTCATTTAAGAAATGGAATGAGACAATCCGTTCAAACCACTCAAGCGTGACCAGGCACGAGTAAATATTCCTCGTAACATACCTCAACACTGATACTATCGTGGGATAGTTTATTCATCCTCCAATCGGGTTCGTTCGGGCCAACGACTAGGAAGGCAGCGCGCGGTTAAGAGTTTATTGGAACCAGAAATCCTTGTGCTTCATGCCTCCTATTCTAAGTAGATATTAGGAAGAAAATGGAGAAAAGGTATTATACGGTGAAGAAGCATGTTGGGATGAGGGCCACGGTTGACGACGGGTCCTAGCCTCTTAAGCCTATATGAAAAGAAAGAAAGGCTAGTGTGCTTTTGTCTTATTGTTTGGACTGATGTCGGCATATCCAATATGAGAGAATCTAAGTGCTATGAAAACTGAATGCGCTGTAATACCATCCCGCTAGACTCGTACTTGCCTATGCATTGGCGGTGATGGTGTGCTCCTCACTTAAGAGAGCGCTACAAATAATAAAAAGGATTCATAGAGTCACTCTGGAATACCCAGAATCTTCTTTGCTACGTTGAAAGTTTGTTAGACTATATACCTGTCTAATTAGTGGGCAGTCTGATTGCCAAAATATTGCTCGGCCAGTTCTCATATATTGCCAGAATAGTGGTGTATCCTAATAGACAATGGTTAGAGACATGTATGCTTTTTATATAGGCTTGATATGTCGTTAAATCATATTGATCTGAGAACCTCTTAAAGTGCATGACTCTTATCGATATTTTATGATGGAAGCTGAAACAGCACGCTACAAAGGGCTACACATCGTGTCACATGGATTAAATCAAGGTACTGGGTTGGGGCCGCTGGTATCATGTGAATAATCATATGAGCGGCAGATCACACATTTAACTGCTCATGCTTCTTCTCGTGTTTGCTTCATCGCGAGAACAGGCAATACGGAGCTGAACGGGCAAGACCAAGCGAGTGAAAGTATATTTTTCATATATTTGGTGGCTATCAGAGAGGACAAGATCTGTATGATCTCCTTAATTCCCTAACTAGTGAATGCTGAATCGAGTATCATTTCCAAGCCCCGGACTTCTAGCCCTTGCTATCAGGTCTTGGTAATAACTGAATTTCCAGTCGCAGATCGAAGCCTAACGAAATGATATAGGCGAATATAGCTGTTCCTTATCTGTTTCGTAATTTCCAAGTGTCTGCTATAAACCTTAATTAGACACCTGTTTTGTTCAGCTCAGCAGTCAGACACAGCATTTGTGTCCTTGTATATCTCAGTAGTGCCGCAACTGCCCATTAATGGCTTTACCATAACTCAAATCTAGAGCAGGCTCGTCATGTTCTCTCATGAAGGATTGCACTGACGTGCGATATTGGCATCGTAGGCTTTCGGCTAGGGCTGGGAAGCTAGACCCTTGTGTCGAAGTATGGAAACCTTAAAAATGGTATGAGTCATATTTTACCTTAAAATATCATCTTGGAAGCCTTCCATTTCTTTCCCCATCTCTTCCTAATATTGTCTAATATGCCATACAATACGCAGCCAAAAAAAGATTCAAAATGTATCATCGACTGCGAACAGTACGCAGGTGAGCACTTAGTTCCTCGTCGAGATATTAGTCTCCAGCCGAGTGTCGTAGCCTAAATCATCATCTACGCCATCAGAACTGTTGCAGTATTCTATAACACGATCTCACCTGTTTAATAGATCCTTGGTGTTCTTCTCGGGATTGTCTCTTCCGTATATGGGCATTGAGTACCTAAAAACGGTAAATTGGGATAAATAGTATCAACAGAAGGCTCGGCGAGATCGAGAGAGAGATCAGAGATAGAGAGAACTGCTTCGGCTAGAAGAATAAGACCCGGTAGTGCCAAGCAAGTCGTCACTAAAATGGAAAGCTTTGCCGGCGAAGACTCTCCATTTTGACACGCTGTAAATCAAAGTGCAAGGCACTTCGATTTAAATTCTAGTCTTCGTATATAGTACTACTGTAGATCTGATTATAGCACGCCTTGCACGCCTACGGCGAGCATTTGCCTGCGAGCTCGTCCCACGTTGCAGTTATTGAGCAGTCCTTGAGATTTCGCACGCAAGCCACACAGTTAAACCTAGTGCGAATACGTTGTGTTGCAGACTACGTCTAGCCCAATAGAAATTCATCCCATTATAGAGTTTTAGGGGGTCTGGTGTTAACTTCTCAAGCTTCACTTTCCCTCACACTTGATTGTCGTTGCTAATACGTGTTCGGGAAAGGTAAAGCTTTCCAATAACACCATCAAGAAATCATCTAGCTCAAGAAACAGAGTCTTGAGCTAAAGAAGCAAACTCTCCAACTTCGTATAAAACAGCGGCCGCAATAAACTAAGGTAGGAGTTCTTAGCAGAAACTTGAAAAAACTTGCTGATACTATATTATTTAGTCTGAGTTGGGATGACGCAAATATCAATCATCGACATAGCGCCTAGGAGCAAACAGACTAGTAAGAGGTCTAAGCATTAAAATCGGATATTAAATTAAGCTGAAGGTACTGATTGCCGTAAACTGAACGCCTTGTCCCATGCCTATGTGCTTCATACGCCTCTACCAAAACTGGCATCAGTTTGTCAAATTCGATTGCTCCATGCCTTGACAGGCAAATTCCAGCTCTTTGGGGTATTCTCAACAAGGACTCTCATATGCCCAACTAACCAACATTCCAAAATATCGTGCGGATAAGCGAGAAAACATCCAATGCATCGATATGCTAGGAAACTCATTAAACGTATCGTATCCTCTAAGCGGCTGCCACTACAGCCCAACATCCTCAGAAGGCAAAGCTTGTTCCTCAAAATAGGTCATTATCCGCCGCTAGATTCTCCCACTTCTTTGGTGGTAGCTTGCGAACTTTCTTGGTCGGACTCCCATTGCTCACTCTCAGCTGTTCCAACTTTCCCCCGAGGCTGGCGACATCGCCCTTCATGCTTGGCAAGTCACCCCTCTCCTGAAGGGGCGTTCGTTTACTTGGGGTTCTGCTCGACAGCTCGCGCTTCAAGATGGCCACCTCTCGCCTCAGTCTCTCGTTCTCTTGTTCAAGATTCTCGATTAGAACGTTCTCCTTATCTTCGTTCTCCAGATCATCTTCGTCGCTCGGCGCCGTCACGGAAACGCCAACACTGCGGGCAAGCACTTCCACCTTGCGATCCCAGTGTTCTTCGCCTCGCTCCTGCTCAAGCGAAAGCGAGGCCTTCCAACGATTCATTTCCATCGCTAGTCGCTGTTCGAAATCGGAGTAGCACTCCTCGCGAACCTCCTGTTCAAAATCCATAAATCGGTCCTCCATGGTCATAAGATAGGCTTCGGCGGTCATCCGAGCCTCAGTTTCACGAGCGAGCTCTGCGTTCAGCTGGTCGATCATCTCTGCCATCCGCGCAATCTCAAGCGCGGCAATTTCCATTGTGCCACGTTCCGTGTCCGCAGCAGGCGAGAAAGTCCGACTAACCATGGCAGATGGGTGGAAAAAAGGCCGGTGTTGTGAAAGAGGTGAGCTAAGGGGCGGGCTACTAGATACGGGGCTGGGCTCTGGGAAATGGCTATTGGCATTGCCATTAGCCAAGATCGTGGATGTTATAGAAGGAATACGCGGCACCGTGACCTCGCGTGCCAATGCGCTGTACCGTAGGATTTGGGATGTCGCATTGAAATCGCCGAATGGATCGGCGGTAACAATCATGACGCCCTTTTGTGGTGCGCGGCGATGGGAGGCCGAATGTGAGGCCGAGTGTGAGGCTGCACTTAAAGGAAAGGAGTTCGTGAACAGGAGTTCAGTTAGCTTGCACTGTCGGAACAGTCTGAGGTTTGGCTGTAATGATAGGTTAGCACCTGGCTCTTACCCGACTATTATTTGACCTACCTTTGCGTTGTTGTTGAGATCAGTCTGCATTTGTAGACATTGCCCAAGATACATCAAGCTTTCGTTAATCTTGCCTCCCTCCACCAGTGTCGCGCCCTGTGTTTTAGCATCTCTTGCACGCTCACTACCTGCCAAATCAACTATGCTCAAAGTGCTCGTGGTCCAAGGGCCATTAACCCGACCGCGCCGTCTCTTCTTGATCTCGATGCAGAAAAAGCCATGACTTCGAGATGAAACACTATTACTTCCGGTTCCGGCTACTCTTCTCTCGTGAAGGCCTGCTTCAAGCACCAGCAAAGCTTCCTGGAGGGTACTGCACATAATTTTTCGCAGGCCAGCAACAACTTTGTGGTCAGGAGATGTTTCAGTGCATTTAAACAGGAGCGCCCTTCGGCGGTACTCCTTTGTCGTATTGGCCTTAGTTGGTGGCGTGAGTAGATCGAAAATTCTGTCGTTATATACCTCGTACATGGATATAAGGACGGCGTATTCTGCAGACGGGTCGCAAGAGGCTGTGACTGAGCTTATATCTGGTATATGTGGCAGTGCGGAGGGACGCTGTAACCGACGTCTCGGAGTTGGCTGCGCAATATGATCGCCCTTCAAGAAATATGTTTTAGTCGCATCCTTAGTTTTTGCGGCAGACGTAAGAGTCATGTAGTGTTTCTTGGGGGGAGAGAACTTGGCCAACTTTGACCTTGGCGACGCAACTAACGTCTGGGGAGGCATTCTACCCTTGTCGCTCTGGGTTAGAGCGGTGGTGTGCGGCAAGCCATCTTCATGACGGACCAGTCGCACGATGCCTACAATGCGTGGAAGCTGTCCAGGAGACTGGGGGCAAATATTCACATGGGAGGGTCGTACAATCATTGGGGTATTTGCTCTTGATCCGGCGCGTGAGGGCGCTGCACCGTCGCCGAACATGGACTCGATGAATGCCGAGGCAGAATGCATGTTCGCCTCGGAGGTGTCTGAGGAGCGGATGCTGGCTTCCAAGGCTGGAGTCGCATCACAATCTACAATGTTTGACTGAATCGAGCGAAACACCACATCGAGTGCTAGCTGAGTTAGACCGCGTTGGCTGCGGCTTCCGAGCATCGTGTGTGTCTAGAGCATCCATTAGCGGACTCCAGCCACGACATCGTATCAGCAGGCACGAGGCCGGCATGGCGTACCTTGCCCGATCCCGTCATTCCAAGAGTGGCCAGCAAGCCATCTGTACCGTCCCCGCCACGGGGAGCAAGCGCGCCCTCCACCAAGGACAGCACCTTCGTGCCGTGGAATAGATCTAGCTGGGTGGCATCTTCTTCGAAGACGCGCGTGAAGGCGAACTTCTCGATGGCTCGCCTTCGATCGTTGGGAGGGTTAAGGGTGATGTGGGTGGGTGCATCACCTTCGCCGGGTTCCTCGACCAACAAGAACTTCTCAGTGTTGGCGTTGACCGCCTGGGGCGGCCTCAGCCGTAGATAGACATCAAAGAGGCTGGTCTGCGCCTTCTGTGGTGGGTCCATCGTATCGTCCACTTATCGCGACGTTGAACCTTTGTTTGTGCTGATGAATTTCTAGTATCCGAAAAGGAAAACTTAAGTAGGAAGTGTAGATGGGAAGAAAATGGATTAATCAATAGTAAGGAAGGTTGTCAGATTGCGATGCCATAAGGTACCTGCTGGTCCAAACCAACTTCTAAAGGTTCACATATGGCATATGGTTGTTTACAATAACGGGCTCAATTTTGTTTACCAGGCAACGGCGAACAGTAACATAGATACAAGCCACTTCCGTGCCACAGCCCGGGGCTGCTCAGCCCCATCGCGCTCGCGACCCCTAGACCTAGACCTCGAGGAAACGCTAAAACTGTCCCCGCATTGGAGACGGCCCACTACAATTTTTTTCCCTGTACTTATTTTAATGGGGAACCGTAGACCCCTCCTTTCCCTTCTATGTACCCCTCCTCGCTATTTGTTACGTCACGTATCATTTAGTTAGTATAATTCGTGCCAAATTTGACTTGGACATCTTTACTTTTTACTCTTAATACAATCTTGGTTTAATGCTAAGCTCGTCTTTGAGCCATGGTCAAAACTATCGCAACATTGTTGATGGAGGTGCAGGATGTCCATTCACAGTTCCTATATATTAGGTATACATTGATCTACCTGGGACTACCTAATGTGTTCCCCATCTGTTAACCTCTGTTGCTGCACACCTCAGCCATTTTATAGGCAGCACCACGTTCGACGCAGATTCTGTCCACGTAGCCTGTGGTGGGTAGTTAGTTGCAGAGAATTGCTTTGCAATTCTGTTTGATATGACTCATGCTTCGATCTTGACATACATCTAGACCCCGAATCTGCGTCACACCGTCCATTAGCGAGTGGATTTGGAGACGATAGGCGTCAGCCTAACAAAAAGTTGTCACTGCAAACTTTCTGTCAACAATCTCAATCCACCCTTGCAGCGATAACCGGCGGCGATCAACAAACATAACGACATCTCATGCCCATGATTTTGGCACTGCTATGGAACCCCTCAATGACCCGGTGATCTCTTCTTGAGTGATAATTACTTATACTGTGCATGCTGAGATCGGCCATCGCTTCATAGAACGCACGTCATGATTTACTGTGTAGAGAGGGGTTTGTGGAGTACGGAAATGGGAACAAGGACATCGCCTCGAAGATGCTAGAGCTGTCTGGTGTCTAAAGACAGCAGTTGGTAAGGGATCTGGATCTGGATACCAATCTAGGGAGAGATTGCGTTTGCAACGAGGTAAAAAAAGGGGGGGCAAAACATCGAGGTGTTACGAACAAGAGTGGAAGTTCGGAGTTTTGGGAGACAGTCTCCGAAATTAGAACAATCCATGGACTGAACCCATCTCGGGTCCCTGTTGGAGAAATTTGTGGTGTGGTTGACGGTGACCGGCTAATCAGGAGTAACCTCGAAGTGGATGACTCTCACCAGTCCGATTCTACTGGTACACGCATCCAGATATGACATGACTCCTGCATCCAGGTCTTGCTGCATGCAAGCAGTCGAGTGGCACAAAAACACAGGACTATGTATGCCATCTTTTGTGGCTACCTCTGAAGGAAAAAGGAAACAGTAGCGAGTCCTGACGCTCTTCGTTAACCTAGCTACAGTATGCAGTATGCACAGTCTAAGCTTTTTTCTCAGTGGTATGCAAACGGTGATAGATATTGAGCTTCAGGGCTTAACTCCGAGGTGTCAGATAATGAGGGAGAGGAAAAAGAAAACTGAGAAACTTTTCAAGGAGTTGGGTAATAAGAATTGATGCGCTATTTTGAGCTCGAGACATGAATCACACTATCGAGGTACCGACTGACTGTACTTCAGGTTGAAATATTGGTTCCGAGAACAGGTGTCTGAGTTGGACACCTCGGTAAACACGTTGGTATTGTCGAGTTATAGATGGCTCCTCTCAAGGTCACAAGCTTGAAGTCTACTGGAAAGACTAAGATGTTCAGTTCGAACACTTTCGAGCGTGTCATAGTCTCCCTGCAGGCGATGCAGCGAATTGATATACACTGACAGGGATTCGGGCGGCTCGCGTGACTTCGTACTTGCAGAGACCCCATATGAAACACACCTAGCTGGTAGATAGATGCAATAATAACACATATACTTGTCAACAAAAATCGATGCTGCTCTAGTGCTTGCAGGAAGACCATTCTCAATCCTGCTGTTTTGGGGATGCGGCTTGAAATTAGCGGCAGCAACAAGATAATGCTGGCAGGCCTTGTATGGCGCTATGCACCATTCATGGCCCAGCTCGGGCCCCAAATGTCCTGCAGCAGTGGATATTTCAGTTGGTCATAGTGGGCATCGGTGGATTAACAGCGAGCTGCTAGTGTGCGAGATCAAAAGGCGGTGACGCAGGGCCCGGGCCAATAGGCTGAGAGGAATTGTATGCTGTATGTTGCAGTGCGAGCCAATCATGTAGCCTGAAACTCTTTGGCTTTTTGGCGTGGTTTGTTGCATGATGCCACTTGTAGCACCCATTTATCAAGGGCCCTGTCGAGCGTGAACGGCAGAAGTACCTGCCCAGGTGGGTACAGCACGCTGCACCGGAGCAAGTGGGTGCGGGCGGAACGGGGTCGGTAGCCAAATGTTATGTATACCTCAATTTTTTCCCGTCTGGGATTACTTTTCTCTCCTCTCCCCTTCTTCCTTTCCTCTCCAGGAATCAACCAACCACCACACACAAAGACAACGAAGTCGCACTACAGTATCCCTTAGAACAGCATTCAAAATTACAACTTCGTCGAGATCATCATGTATTCGGTCGTCGCTGAGCTGTAAACACCCACTGCGGGACATGCCTGCGCTGGGCATGTCCCGTAGTCCGTCAGTTCACCGAGAGATTCCACCAATTGCCCATTCGACGAAGTTTCTACAGACTTTGACTGTCTTGTGCTCTCTTCCACGAGCGAAGAAGCCATTGAGGAAGTCTACATAGCCAAACAGATTACTGCGCATCCATGCCTATACGCTTCAGGGCTCGATACGATCCAAACATTTTCCGAGCACCAAACCTCACATCCCACATACCCCCTTCTCCCCCTTCTCCTTTCCGGCCAAGTTTTCATCAATTTCTCAATATCTGGACTGAAGTCATAGGACTCAATAGAAATATTGCGAAGCGCAATCCCTGGATACCTATATACCAATAGCTTCTATATCATAGTTTGGATGCTCTCGGGGAGACGCTTCGGAACTTCACTGTTATTTACTCTGATATTCCAAACATCCAATTGGGGATATCATACCTCTATAAATCCCCGCATTCATTCTAAACACATATACAACCATGCGGCAAGGAACAATGATACGTTTGAAGATCCCGGTCACACCGGTCAAGAACAAGAGCCGCCGGGATTCTGACTCCTTGTCCTCACTGGATCTCTCGGATGAGAGTGGGTACTCCGGTGTTGAAGACATCACTGGCTCGGATGATGACGAGGAGGATGTAGAGGCGGCCGAGGAGGAGCATATTCTCTCCGACGAACTACACCATGTGGCTCGGAGCTCCCCTCGGCCGGATCTACAAGATGATGAAGAGGAGGAGGAGGAGGACGACGACGACGACGAAGCGCTTGGAGACGATGAGGGAGGTGATCACGAAGAAGACGATGATGACGCTGAAGATAATATCAGCTGGGATGGCTTCCCGTCAGAACCAGAGCAGATCGAAATTGACGACCCAGCTAACTTACAAGTCCCAACTGTTCAACGCCGTGTTCGGTTTGACGTCCCCGAATCAGATGATGATGACGACACCGAAACAGACGAAGAGACGGCCTATGGTTTCTTCCCAGACTTGTTTGTTGACAAGAGCAAGCTGGACCCATCTTTCCGTCAGGAGGTCGACCAAAATTCCGATGACGACTCTGACGCTTACTGGGATCACTATGGAACCTCAAACACGATTGGAACTGTGTTCGAAGAAGAAAGCTCGGATTTTGAAGCACTTATGAATGTTGTAGAAGAAGACGATAGCACTCCTGTTGCTACTCCTATGACTCCTAATGCTATGTCTACTGCAATTTCCACCCCTGTCGCTTCGCCTGAAAAGGATGAAGTATCTTTGGATGGCTATCAGAGTGAGTCGATGCAGGCGTTTGGTACATGACAAGTCTGCTAACTGAAGCTACTCAGCTGACGGCGAAACCACTGATGAGGAAGAGCCTGTTCCTAGACCAATTCGACGTAAGACTCGGAGAGATTCTGCGGAAGAGGCGTCGGAGACATCTGACGTAGAGATCATCAAAGGTCGCCGTGGCCAACCACGGGTGGGCCGTTTCAGTCTTGACAAATCCTCTAAGAAACCTATTGCCATGGTCAATCCGAGAACAGGCAAGCTGATGATCTTCACCACGCATCGCAGCCTGAAAAGGGGTCTCGATTTGTCTCCAGAACAGTTCAAGTTCCCTTTCTTCGATCAAACCCAGTCATCTCCCATTTTGGGCAATCCTGGCAACATCATGATGAGTGGAATGATCTCCTCTAACACGTTCGGTGATTTTATGAACACACATGCCGTCGGCCCCGCAGAAGCCTGGTATGCCCAGATGCCTGACTCAAACGAGTATGGAGATTCTTCCGGCTCGGAAAGTCAGGTCGTTGACGACGAGGAGAAAAGCTTGAGGATTGAAGACTTCCTCGATATTGAAGACGACAGCGACTCATCAGATAATCAAGAGTTCGAAAAAGATGACGGGGACGAAATCCTGTGCACACCCGGCCGTCCAACCACGTCTTCTAGTGACGTAACCTCACTCCTAGATCATTTCGAGCACAACTCCAACCTTGTTGGCGCGTTCCGAAGAGACCAGGCCCATCATCGCTTAATCACCCGTAGTAAGGCGACGCATGACTCGTTGGCCTTCTCCGGTCCATATTTTGAGGGAACATTGCGCGGTATCAAAGATGGGCGGATTGCTACTGCCAATGTCCCCATCTCCCCACTTCGCAGACGTAAGAAGATGACCGAGTTCGCCAGCAGTCCTCTTTCGTCATCTACGAAGAGAAAGGCCTCCTCAGATCATCGTATGGGCCATAAAAAACAACGAAGCCTTCCTGATGTTGGTCCACTACACCTCTAATTACCAGTCAAGTTATCACGTCCTTTTAGCTTCAGATTTCCATAATACGACGTTGGACGGCATGGCATTGAGCCATCCCTGGCCACGAACACCACACATCTCATATTTCCTAATTCTCTATTCTGTTCAGTTTCTATGACCAACTTAAGAGCTACAATGCTCGACTGTGGCCATTCGTATCATACCTGTCGGACACCATACATGGCGGCGATGTATAATTTCATAGACACATTTCCCACTTTTCTAGTTGGCCAAGCCAATGAACGGACATGAGAGTAAAAAAAGGCTTACATGCAGGCAAGAAAGGCCGCTCAAAGACAAAAGTTTTCTATTTTCAGTTTCTGGTTCTCTCTTGAATGAGGCTTGGTCAAAATGGTGATACCCACTGCGGCAGGTTGCTCCAAGGAACGGTACTAAGGTGGAAATACCATGGCATCACGTAGGACGTGTGTGTCGGTTGATGTATAATAGCCTCTTCAATAGGGTCCATAGGACACCAAGATAATTGACCATTTACTACAAAAGCGGTAAAATCAGATAACCATAATGAGTGTGATACATCTTTGGTATGTTGTAGGAGTCGGTTGCCTTTGCAAAGAAACACGCCGCGCTTAGATAAAAGCTTGCCCCGGGTTTCGTACCCAGTTAGGAGGAGCATAGGATGAGTATGCCTTCATGTTTATGCCCTCATTGCTTGCTGGAGCATACACACGAGATGAGAAATGTATGGAGTACATTTTCACCGTCTTGGACACTACGAGTGCTTTGCTATTATATCTACAGGTAAGTCTTTTTTCAATATACGTCAAAGTCCCTTCATGCGACTCTTATGCTACGCACACCGGCTAAAGTCGCCTAGCCATCCCTTACACCTGCGAAATATTTCGTATATTAAATCAGAGCTCACCTCCAACGCACCGCGCTTGTCGCAGAAACTGTAAACTTCTTACGACTTTTCAATCAGATCATTCAATATGTTGAAGTGGGTGTCGCTGTCTTGCGTCACGGTTCTCTCTGGCCTGGTCGACTACTCCTTGGCACTAACAGCTGGTGCGGCTATGGCTTGCGAAACGGAGGTCGATGCCTTCTCCTGGAGGGTTGAGGATTTCGAATGGCGTACCGGCTATACCGTGTGGTCATATTCTGTTGGTGTAGGCCCAGCACCTCCGCCGCCACCGACCCAGTTCTATAATTGTGGTGAAGCGATGATACGAATGAACATTACCGCCATTGATGCCAACGCGGACAAGAACACTAGCTGGGCGTCTGTCTCTTGTGTTGAGCAGACAAATGACGCCAAACTAGCTAATATCACAGATATGACAGACTACAATCCGGGACCTTGGTATGTGTAAATACCTCTTGTGCATGATATCTTAGACTTCTTGTTTCGTATGATCTAGCAAGTTCTATGGTGCGGAACTTTTGATATTTCGACTAACATGTTTTTACGTAAATAAGGGGACCACCGCCGGCAAGCCCGCATTGGTTCTTGTGCGGACCTGACCAGTTATTCATCTTTCCGAACGGTACCCTTGACCCATGGGCGGATATGAATCGATTGGATAACCTCACCACTCAAATTCGGATGGATCCGGTAAATATGACGCTCGAAGTGAGGCAGGGATGGGCTTGTGATGATAGTGAACCTCAGTACGCTCTGCTTCGGCTACTTTTCATGCTTCCTCCTCCCCGACCTCTAATAAGTTAGCTTCTAACTATCAACAGTGGCCAAGTTGAAGTCACGGGTATTGCGAACTTGCCTCCGCTCGCATGTCGAGATCGTTCTAATCTCGAGCCTGACGCAAATTTCCTGATTAATTCTCCCGTGATGCATGGGCCGGGTCTGAACGCCCCTATACGCAATGGCAGTGTTTGCACCGGACCAGAGTTTCTTATCAAGTCACGCCCATCGGGATAGCTGATCATGCTCAAGACTAATAGCAAATCATTTGTGACCGGCAGGTCCGACGAGGCTGATCGGTTCGTTGATCGGCGTCATCGTTACATCTTTTACCACCATAGTTGAACACCAAGATGTTCCAATACAAAGCCATTCCTGGCGTCTAAAACTGGTCGCAATCCTTCTCACTTTAATTGTATACCTATGCGTATTTAAATCTGTTTTATTAGACGTCTTGTTATCTAAATGACTTAAAGTTGCCCTTATTTTTAGAGAACGAGGTTCACTCCTCAAATCGCTTTGACAGCTACCTTGGCGGGTTTAAGATTTGCCCCTGAAGCTGTAACTGTAACCGGACCGGGCTTACCCATCTTGGCCCGCACAATAGCGAGGACCAAGCCACTGAAAGCTCTTCGATGCTTTGAAGGGAAGACAGTAAAGTCCGTTGGGTCGCCATTGTCAGTAGCAACAAGTTCACCCACACCAGACACATCAAACGTGATATTATTGGTGGCTTGAGGCACGACCCGTCCCTTATTATCAATAACCTCGGCTGTTATGTAGACGAGGTCTTCACCATCGGCAAGAATCGAAGGCCGGTCTGCCGTCAGACGCAACCTTGTAGCGTCTCCGACTGTCTCAACTGTGGCCTTCGCCCAAATCTTGCCATCCTTATAGGTTACGACGTGAA
The DNA here is from genome assembly GCA_022385715.1 of Xylaria cubensis. Classification (NCBI taxonomy): domain Eukaryota; kingdom Fungi; phylum Ascomycota; class Sordariomycetes; order Xylariales; family Xylariaceae; genus Xylaria; species Xylaria cubensis. The sequence continues at coordinate 75,857 of MU279056.1, read as the reverse complement.
GCTCGCCCGGGGCGTAAACAACCTCATCCCAGCGGAATCGATATGAGTATTGTGTCTTTACCAAACGACCTTGTGACTTGCCATTCACGAATAATTCTGCCTCGTCGGCGGACGAGAAAACATGTACCGGCGTCACCTTGCCTATTCGATCCGGCCAAGTCCAGTGGGGAAGGATGTGTGCCATCCGAAGATCAGGTCGCCAGCGGGACTGGTATAAATAGTATCGATCTTTCTGGAAGCCGGCGAGGTCGATAATTCCCGAGTAAGAACTACGCGCAGAATAATATGGAGTGGGTTCGCCAATGTAGTCGAATCCTGTCCACACAAACTCACCGGCTACAAAAGGATGTTGGTCCTGTGCAGCAAAGACCTTGTCTGGTGAGCAGCCGAAGTCCGCGGAATACAAATTGTACGCACTGACTTGCATCGTAGTAGAATTACCCCCGGACGTGTCGTTGACGGGGGCACTAGTTACACTGGTCACTGGGAATATATAAATACCACGTGAACTCAGAGACGAAGCTGTTTCGCTACTCTCAATCATCTTCTCCGGATATGCTCCCTTGAAACTGTCGTAAAGAGGAGGTGTCGCGATGCCGGACAACTGAGAGTACGCGGGCGTATCTCGAATTCCTTCTCCTTGGTAGTTTAAGCTTATAACATCGAAGGCCGTAGGAAATGTCATGTTGGGCTTCGCAAAGTTCATTGCTGAGGTGACCAGTCTGGTGGGCTCCTCGTCATGTGCGATACCGACGAGACGCCGAGCCACAACCACGCCTGCCTCATCTGTGTGTTGCTCGCCGACCTCGTTTCCAACGCTCCATAAGTAGATAGACGGGTGGTTGCGATCACGACGCATGAATGCTCGCAAATCAGCCTCATGCCAATCCGGGAAGATGAGATGAAAGTCATTTGGGTTCTTTTGTATCTCCCAGCAATCAAAGATTTCATCCATGACGAGAAAACCGTGCTGGTCTAGTAGGTCCAGCAATTCGGGCGCTGGCGGGTTGTGGGACATGCGAATTGCGTTTACACCCATTTCACGTAAGATCTCTAATTGCCTCTGTGCAGCGCGGAGGTTGAAAGCGGCTCCGATAGCGCCAAGGTCATGATGTTGATCGACCCCCTGAATCCGAGTAGGCACTCCATTGACGATTAAACCCTTGTCTGGGTCTAGGATAAACGTACGGATACCGAAGCGTGTTTCGTATGTATCAATAACCTTGTCGCCCTCGCCCGTATAGAGCGTCGTGACAGCAATATGCATGTTGGGTTCTTGAGACGGCCAGGCACCCCATAATCGAGGATTTAATACTGTAGTCGAGCTGTTGAGATCTATACTTTGATTTGGCGAGACACTTATTGATACACGAGGGAAACTTGCAACCTTACGTCTTCGCCTTTCTGTGTCTGCGTCAAATTCGAATACGTCGGTAGAAATATGGACATCTCTAGCAGTTTCTGCCTTATTCTCAACTGAGACGACTAGATTGAGGGTTGCCGACGAAGAGGATGATGCTTCTGTTGTTATGTATGTTCCCCAATAGCCAACATGCGTTTTATCGACCTTCGTGAGCCAAACGTTTCGGTATAGACCACCTCCGGGATACCAACGAGAAGATTCTGTGGGATTATCAAGTCGAATAGCCAGCTGGTTATCCTGTCCGACAACGATATGAGGAGTCAAGTCGAGTCGGAATGAGTTATACCCATACGGCCATCCTCCTACAAGTTTTCCATTTAGCCAGACTATGGCATACGACATGGCTCCGTCGATGTCTAGGTAGATCTGCTTGTCGGCATCGCCTGGCTCAACAGTGATCTTCCGCCTATACCAACCAACACCTTGGATTGGTAAACGTCCCATTCCACCACCAACGGGAACATCGTCACCGACATAGAAGGGACTCTTGATAGCCCAGTCGTGGGGTACCCGGACAGTCTCCCAACTGCTGTCGTCGAAGTTGCTATCGACATACTGGACTGTAATATTTGGTTCAGATAAAGGTTGTTGATGGCGGTCGCTGGGGTTCGCGATAAAATCGTTACCCGAAGGTAGTATGTATGCATTTAGCTGGTCGTAGCTAATGCCATCCGGGTTCTCAAACGAATGCCAAAACCGCCAATCTGTGTCGAGTCTAATCACTTGTCGACCGTCTGTCGGCGACCTGGGATGATGGCCCTCGATCACACGTGCCGCGACATTTGGCGAGTAAATCAACGCCAAGAAGCCCAGACTAAGGAGCTGAAAGGCATTTTTCAATACCCAATGCGCGATCATTGTCGCTCAAAATGATCGAAATTCTCGAGGGCTGTAACGGAGCCCCCAATACGCATATGATTTTTCCGGCCACAACAAGTAGACCCAGCGAGCTTATATTGGGGCATCTTGTCAGTTGTAGAGGCCAATCGATCAACTATGAACGAGTGCACATCTCGCTTGTATTTATGCTGTTCCATGCAGTTACAATTATTCCACGAAGCAGAACCCATCTTACTGTCACATTTAGCCATTATATCCACATTGCCGGTCTTTGCGATTGGGCCGGTTCTGAGAAGACATGGCACTATAGTTGATATTTGATGTCGACGAGGAATTTCTGGTTGCTGGCGAAGATACTCCTGCACCCCGCACGCGGAGAAGGTGGAAATAATCTGAGCTTGTTGTCCCCTAAGACTTCTTGGCGTGGGGAGAACCTACTTCATCATATGACGGTGACATAAATAAAAACAGCGGTGGTTGGCGGCAACCCGGACCCCAAAACCCAACGAATATTAATCACTGAAGCGGGTATAAGAAAACTTATATCGGGTTTTATTGGCCCGAGAAAGCCAATGGCCAAGCCCACGGGCCCGCTAAAGCCCGGGCATATGACCCGGCGTCGGATCTGTGTTCCGGAGTTCTTGATAGCTGCCCAAAGTTGTACAGATGCGTGAGGGACAATTGACTCCCAATTGAATAGATAATAAAACGATGGGAAAATTAAACAAGAGGTATGTACTTCTTTCTTAAACACTAGTGTATAGTGACCGACAATATGTTTTCTAACGCTGAAAATAAAGCCTTGGAGTATCGCTATGATTCGGAGCTTCTCCGCATTGAACCCGTAAGTACCTCCGGAGTTACTTTTCTAGCCACTCCAAGAGCCTATAACTTATTTTCAACAATAAGATCGTTAAATGAAAGTTCTTTATGTTTCTGAAATGAATGCTTGTAGACTACACGTAAACACGGCAGTATAATTGACATCGAGTGTTGCAGTGGGGTCCCAATGCCCTCCGAATTCGCGCTACCTACGAGCCTACGTTTCCCGCAGAGAACTGGGCTCTCTCTGAGCCACTTCCAGAACCGAAAGATGTCTCGGTCAGTATCAAAGATGACGAAGCCCTGATCTCAAATGGCGCTATTACGGCCCAGATCAACAAAAGAGGCAAAATCACCATCACCAACAGTAAGGGCAAGATCTTGCTAGAAGAGTTCATGCGACAACGTCGAGACGTTAAAGATCCCAAATGTTCTGCTCTGCGCATAGTGCCTCGCGAGTTCAAGCCCCGGCTGGGCTCGGACTCGTGGCACTTGACGGCGAGATTTGAGGCTTCGTATCCTGACGAGAAGATCTTCGGCATGGGGCAGTACCAGCAGCCCTATCTCGATTTAAAAGGCGCCGACATCGAGCTGGCGCAACGGAACTCTCAGGCCACTATTCCGTTCTCTGTCAGCTCGGAGGGATATGGGTTCCTTTGGAATAATCCGGCAATCGGCCGTGCTGTCTTTGGTAAGAATGTCACTACCTTCGAGGCGTTCTCGACGCGCGTGCTAGACTACTGGATCGTAGCGGGGGATACGCCGGCGGACATCGTTCGTGCCTATGGCGATGTTGCTGGCAAAGTGCCGGAGATGCCGGAATATGGTCTCGGGTTCTGGCAGTGCAAACTTCGGTATCAGACGCAGGATGAAATCCTCGAGGTCGCGAGGGAACATAAACGCCGTGGCTTGCCTATGGACGTGATAGTGGTAGATTATTTCCACTGGCCGAAAGAGGGAGAGTGGAAGTTTGACCCAACATATTGGCCCGATCCTGGTGCGTGGCTCCCCTTCTAATTCTGGAACAATTGCTCACATCTAGAACTACAGATGCTATGATTGCGGAACTCAAATCCCTCGGTATCGAATTGATGGTCTCCATATGGCCGACTGTTGATCGCAAGTCAGAGAACTATAACGAGATGTTGGAGAAAGGTCTCCTAATCAGACAGGACCGAGGTTGGCGTATCGTGATGGAGGGCGTTGGCAACTGTGTCCATTTCGACGCAACGAACGCGGAAGCACGCGAGTATGTGTGGCAGAAGGCCAAGAAGAACTACCACGATCGCGGCATCAACATATTCTGGCTTGATGAAGCAGAACCAGAGTACACTGTGCGTGTGTATAAGAACCCTCCGTGCCTCATCTTGTGTGATTTATCATGTGAGATATAGAAATCTCTGCTAACGTATTTATATGTACGTAGCATTATGATTTCGACAATTACCGATATCATGCCGGTCCAGATCTAAGTACGTGCCACCTCCAGTAGATCTATTTACTTTCCCAATCTATAGGAAATTTTACAATTTTGTTCCCCAACTGACAACCAGTAGTGGTCGGCAATATCTACCCAGTACAATACTCTCGCGCTTTCTATGAGGGAATGAAGGAGGCCGGTCAAGAGCGAATTGTCAACCTAGTACGATGCTGCTGGGCTGGGAGTCAAAAATACGGAGCTCTATTGGTAAGCGACTCTCTCATGCGTGCCCTAATCGCTCTTGTATCCCACGTAGCTCTCCCATTGACAGCATTTTACATAGTGGTCGGGCGATATAGCAAGCTCCTGGCCCAGCTTGCGCGCGCAGCTCTCCGCCGGCCTCAACGCCGGGCTGGCCGGCATACCCTGGTGGACGACGGACATCGGGGGATTTCACGGCGGGGATCCGCGGACACCTGAGTTCCGGGAGCTTTTCGTGCGCTGGTTTCAATGGGGCGCCTTCTGTCCCGTGGTATGTATTAAAGTCCCTCGTGCCTGGTATTATAGTGTTGCCTCGTTCCTTTATTTGATCTAGTAACCTCTACAACATGGAACCTAGAAATCTCGACTAACGAGTACATCACACACACAGTTCCGGCTCCACGGAGACCGCGAGCCGCAACAGCCGCGCCACGGCACCACAGGCGGAAGCCACTGTCTCTCGGGCGCCGCGAACGAAGTCTGGAGCTACGGCGACGAGGTCTACGCCATCTGCAAGAAATACCTGTTCCTGCGCGAGAAGCTGCGGGACTACATCCGCAGTATCATGGACGACGCTCACAAATTCGGAGACCCGATTATGCGCCCCCTTTTCTACGACTTTCCGGACCAGAAGAATCTATGGAATGTCAGTGATCAGTACATGTTTGGCAGCAAGTATCTCGTTGCCCCTATCTTGCATGAGGGTCAGAGGGATCGTCGCGTTGTTTTGCCGCGCGGTTTCGATTGGCAGCAGCTGAGTGCAGAGGGTGAGCGGGTTGGCGTTGTTCACTCGAGCCCAAGGACCGAGGGCGGCGGTGATTTTACGGTTGTTGTGGCTGCGCCGTTAGATTATATGCCTGTATTCGAAAAACTAGGGATGCGTGCGTTAATCAGTAACATTTAAATGTATTATAGGAGGCTGTAACGCATAATGATATCCATACCGTAATTGTGTTGTCTCCGTATTCTAAATTTGTTTCAACGTGGCTGACTTTATTGTACTTGTCTGTTATATGGAATGAAGTCATGCTTGGAGTCCTAATACGCGGGCGAGCCAGCAGTAAACGCATTCAACTTATCGAAACCCGTTTATTAAAACACAAAACGTAGTGATTAAAAATACAGTATGATTACCACCATCCCTGAAACTACCGCATCCCAGTGCGATGTCCTTGTCTTATTTGTGCGAAAAGTAAACCGAGTCTCATACCCTTCGCACATCCAAAACCAACAAAATTTTCCAGCTTGCGCCGTTTTGCACGGTCCATCGTAGTCATATAATCATGGTCTCGTAAAAGATCATGCCACCGCATTTCAATCCGACGGTAAAGATAGAGCCCCTATCCTCGTTAACGGCATCTTTTATAGCTCACTTTTCGCCTTTGCCTTTGCCTCTTCAGCGCCTGCGCCTAATTGGCCCATAACCCATTGGTATGCGCCCTTAACGCTTTCACCAATCTTGGCAAATGCGGTGTCCACAGGGTTGGTGGTACCGTACTTGAAATAGGTGGACTGCTTCCGGGCTTCCGCCTTAAGCTCGTTCAGTGTAGAACCCTGGGGAACAGACTGAAAGATTTGTTAGTACTGCTCAGTGATCATAGGGATGAGGTATCTTACCACGCCGTAGCTGTCCAGATAAGCCTTCAGCTCACTTTCACTCCAGGTATCGAATACACTATGTTTGGCCGCCTGAGTTGCCGATGCGAGATAGCTTGTAGCCGAAGCATACGCATCACCACCACCACTTGAGGCAGAAGCATAAACGTTCTGAGCCGCTTTAACTAAATCTTCGCGGGTTGCATCGGCACTCTCGCCCACTTTCTTTGCGGCTGAGTCGCCACTGTTGATAAGATATTTCTTTAGGGACTGGAATGAGAGATCATCCCATGTCCATGCGGTGAAGCCCGAAGCGATTTTGTGAGAGTTGCGTCGTACCAAAGCGCGAAGGTCATCAGTCTTGGAGGCCTGGGGAACCGGCACACCACGAGCATCAAGGTAAGCCTTCAGACGGCTATCAGACCATGTGTTGACTACTTGATCAAAAGCCTCCTGGGCAGCTAGGGTAGCATCATTTGTGGCCTTGGCGTACTGGTTTCCGGCCTTGCTCGTAGCAGCACCGAAGGCACTGGCGGCGGAGCCTGATACAGTATCACCTAGGAGTTCAGCGCGGTGCTTGCGAACAAGTGCGCGTAATTCGTTGGTTTTAGAACCCTGGGGGACTTTTATTTTGTCAGCAAAAATACACCTTGTCAATACGCAGAGCACCTACCGCTAATGGCGTTCTTGTCACAGAACTCTTTCAATTGAGACTCGCCCCAGGCATCGATGATCTTGTCGGTCAGAGTTCCATACGCAGCATTGGCTTTTGCAGATGCAGCATCTAGCTGTTCCTGCGATTTGAGATATGCAACACGGGAGTTACGGCGAACCGCAGCAACAAGCTTATCGCGCTACGGGAAATGTTAGCGGGCTGATTTTAAGCATACGAGTAAGATGGGAGAAGCCGCTCACAGACGTGGGTTGCGGGGCAGGAAACCCGTGCAGATCCAACCACTCTTTCAAGTCAGACTCAGACCAAGTCGCGTATAGCCAGTTACCAGGATATGCAGCAGTCTCTCCAGCCTTCTTCGCAACCTTTTCCCAGTTGGAGCGAATTTGCTGAAGTACGGTGTCGCGCTTGCGAGGTTGAGGAACTGTACTTGTTAATAAGCACACTGGTAACAACCCGACGGGGAGATGAGGTGGGTGGGCATACCTGGGATACCGTGCTTATCAGCAAAAGATTTGAGTGTGCTGTCGGTCCATGTATCTAGAATCCAGTCTTTGGTATCGACCCAAGCATTCTGTGCCTTGTCCTCCGTCTCATACCATTGAGCTTGGACTTGCGAGATAAGGGAGTCCTTGTTGGCGGCGGCGGTATCCTTAGTCTCGACGCCCTTGGACTTCAAGTAAGAGGTAAGCTTGTCGGTGTCCCACGACTTATATGGCGAGACGGCGTAGTTGTCCCAGTTCTTCTGGACTAGGTTCTCAAGATCTTTGCGGTCGGCCGGGGTAGGATAAGGTATGTCGTTGTCAGACAACCAACGCTCCAGCTCAGTCTCGTGCCACTTATTGTAGGCTGGCGAGTGTCGAGTTAGCAGGATTTTAAAAAGGATGAGACATGGCACATATGGGGAAAGGTAGATGAATAGCAAGAGGATGGTGACGCACCGGCTTTGGAAAACCAGTTACTGCTGCCAACAGCGATGTTAGTCGCCAGGGCGAAGGTGAAGAGGCTTGTCAACCTCATGATGGCGGAGGTTTATGTGAATATCAGGTCGTCGAATAGTGAAGATAGTATGCGGAATCACAGTCGTTGGAGTGTGTTGGCCTGGAAGAGATGCAGCGCTGTTTGTGTTATCCAGCTTGGCTGAGGCGTAGAAGAAAAAGTATGATAGAAGGAACAGCAGGAGGGATGTAGTAATAGTAGCCTAAGTAATGAAGGGGATGGTTTTGTCTCTCACATACGTCATGCCAGTGACACAGAGCAGTCAATCAACAAAGGGGTGTACTGGCATTAGCAGAGCGTTCAAGGTAGATGTGGGGTTTGCAGATGGTCGTGGCTGGCATGATGATTCAATAATGCATCACGTCACCACCAGTGGCTTTCTTGGTCGTCTGTGTGCGTGTGCTCTGCGCAATCACAATGATGGAAGGCGCCAGCTCATGCCAGCTCTTTGCCCAGCCTAGGCAGCTATGTCCCGGCCACCAGGTACTAATCTTTTATCACACATGAATATCAAAGGTTACACGAAATACGTATTTAGGCAGGTACCGATTCAATCTTCAAGGTTCATCTGAGGATATTACATGTTGAAATACCTACATGAATTCCTTGCCTATCTACCTCTCATTTCGAGGAATCGAGCTCCAGAGCGTTGGCAGCTGAGACCTAGCTTTTCAACCGTAGCAGTACACTGAACGTTTTATATGCAAGGATGACGTAATAAGTATTCAGAAGACACCACGTCCCTTCAAACATCTCGATCGTTAACTGGAACTTGCCCGCATTCTTTTAACGGCCAGGACAAAAAGCTCCTGTGGAGATTCTAGGCTTATGATGTCATGACTCTAACAAACCCACAACAGCTTCAGCCACCACGTGGCTAGTGTCGTCTCTGAGCGCAAACAGGTAAAAACTATTTCCTTTATTAGTAATTTAGCGAATTATGTACAACTTGTAATACTAGTAGATGCGAAGCTGAAGATTTCGCTTCGCGCAATTCTATATGGTTCTGGCTTTTGGTTCAAAGAGAGGTACCGTGAGACCTTCACCTTGAAAGGTTCTCCCAGAGTATGGACTGGCACACTGGTCCTAGGATATTAACAAGAAAAAGTCCAAGGTATGTAAGGTCGTCTCAACCTATTAAGTTTATATTCATTCAATAGATCTGGTAAACTGAAGCCTTATACCATGAATGCGCAGCCTTTGACCTGCTAGGCCTTCGAGTTTGTAGTACATTCTAAATCTCTAGAGCAAGAAGCCAAAACAAAACGAACTGACCCTTCGTATCCCAGTTTCCCGCACTTAAGCCAGAATTCCTTATAGAAGTAAAACAGCATAATGCCATCTTTGGAATTGCCTCGCTTCCGCCCGGGAAAAAACCAACTCCCTCCTGATACTGAAGTAGTATTGGACGCGGAGAGTTATTCACCAATCCGAGTAAACGAGTCGTGGTATCTGTTACAGTGTAATATATCGTGTGTCGTAATCCGTAAAATACATTAAGCAACTCTGCGTTCATTTTATACGCTAGATGGCTGTCTCCAAGTTAAAAATATACATGGCTAATTCTCAATCATCGTCTGCTCTTCGATGCCGTACTGCAAACCGTCTGTTTCGCGCGTTAGCTATGACTTGTTTCCGAATCCAGTTTATACATACCAAGCGACGTTGGGTAAAGTCGTTATAAAATCCATTCCATAACTCTCTAGCCGAACAATCTTCCTGTCCGTTTTTGGTCACACATTTTGGCTGCTTGTCTTGGCGTATATTGTCGGACATTGGTATCCAAGGCTTTGGCACCGGCCAGTCCGAGAAATGTAGATACTTGGCCTCGTTGAAAATAGTGGCTGGATCAAACTCCTCGCGGTCGGTGCCCAGGTAGTTCTTGTGATCATCACCGCGAAACTCGCCCGTCAACAAGTCGTAGGGGCGATGCGGAAGGATCATGGCGCTGTCGGCATAAAGTTGATTCACAATTTCCATGTCATAGTCATTCCGAGCTGACGATTCAACCTGATTCATAATGCGATCGAACTCCACCTCGCTAGGTTGGACGAGCATTAACTGCGACGATAAGATCTTTTCCTTAGGAAATAACCAGTAGGCACGAGGCATAGCAACAGGACAAGGCGGCATGAGGAAGAGTTCATCCATCGGCTGAAGTATAGTGGCATCCGAGTCGACGTTCAACACTCGCTGGTACTGGGTTTGGTTAAATGCCAAGAGCTTGGTGAATGATTCCGCCCACGTAGCTAGAAATAATCAGCAAAACAGGTAGTGCTATGAGAAAAGCGCGCCACGGCCAACATACCATCTGCACCAGCCCGGCGCTGGATTGAAACCGGCACCAACTTCACGCCGTACTGGTCTCGCGCCTTGACAAGCAACTTGGCTTCGTTTGACTGTGGGTTTGTCTCGGTCGGGCTCATCATATTGTCCGGGTACATCATAACACGCTCGGCCTTGGCCTTTAGACGGTACAGGGTCTCGAATATCATGACCGAATTGCAGAGATATTCCTTGTTGGTGACATATTGAGTGTAGGCATAACGTGACCAGTCGACGGAAGCCCCTTCTAAGGAGGGTACGACGGCAGAAGGCGGGCAGTCCTTGTTGGTGCTTATTGCGGCCGAGGAGCCACCAGCGCTACCTCGCATCGTGGCCAGGGTGGGAATTTGATCATAGTTGCGAAATGCGAGAAAGAAGAGGCCGACAAAAGCGAGGGCGGAAGCGGTATAGCGTATACGTTTCGATGCTATGATCTGGCCCAGGCTGGGCTTGAGATCAGCGCTGGCAGCGCCGTTCGTATCGGCCGATGATGAGCCCCAAGTCGAAGACCAAAGCGGCGCCATGGTTCTCGAATTTCTGTGAATTTCTGCGAATTAAACGACAGTTGTTTCCAGGCGAGTTATAGCATTGAGGATTGATGTGGCGAGACTAGCGAGATGAACGCGCAAGTCGTTGGCGGTGTCGAAACCAGGAAGAAAGGATGAGTATGCGATCGATAAGAGAACAAAAACAAAACTCGCGACCCAAATCAAAGTAAGCAGGCCATGAAGTATGTGGTGGAAGAGAAGGAAGCAAGGACGTGAAGCCGACCAGATCAGCCAAGCTTAGTGTCCTCAACGGCGATTTGCGCCGATGCACTGTCGAGTCTGACAGGTGCGTGTCTGGCTCTTGCGTATGCAGTGTTTGGGGTAAGTGTAGGTCTTCTTAGTACCTTGTACAGTGCATGCAGATTACAAAGTACACTGTGTTGTTGACACAGTTCGTTCGAAGCTCTGAGTTGGGCATCACCAACAACTTTGTAGCTTTGGTGGAAATGCGTTTTCTGCTTTCCACTTTCTGTTTTCCGTTTTAATTTCTATACTCGGGTAGACTCTATTCTTCTATTACGAGGCTTATTCTGCTACGCTACTATCTATCTGTGTTCAATTGGATGAGGCACGGCTGTCGAGCCCCCGATAAGTACCCCGGTAGTACCAGAGATCACATTGTCGAACAAAACGTCTCAGTTATGAAATTAAAAATTTTAACTATGCATAACTAGGTGCTGAATCCCTGATACTGGAAGCAGTGCGTCCATCTTTATAATCGATTATGTGATCGGATTAAAGGCTACTGGACTTACGGTAAACCTTATCCCCGCCTTCTGGTAATTTTCAGGGGTAAATGTACATGCCAGCTGTATTAGCAGTTTCTATTTTTGTCTTCATCACACGTGTGACACCCCTCTAACCAATGCAAAACACAAGCTAAAAAGCTATTCTATGACCTACCTATCATACCTATCATAGACGAATTCAGCATACCCAGGCAAACGATGCACCCCAATTACATGTACCTCATTCCGCAATTTCGTCTTGCACAATTAGGTATGCGTCGTTAGACGGATTGATTAATTCGAGTGGATGCTAGTGTATTGCTTGATTTCGATAGCGCAACTTTGAAACACTTTTGGCCCCCAAGCCAAGCCGTCGCTAAGCCTTGCACTAGCATCTCGGTAGTTTAACGCATTCACCTTACCGGGTGGGTCACAATTGGGTCAGAAGTGCTGGCTTTCAATATGACCAAGTGGTCTAGGACTTTGACTCGAAATTACGATAGCCTCTCTATATTATCCATTTGTTGAACATGTGCAAGAACTTGTCTCGAAATATCGCCCTCTCAAGAAGGGGGTGTTCAAACCAATTGCGCTGGATGATACGAATAACAACCGGCACTAGAGCGGCGCAGCGCCGTAAAAGCCGTCGAAGGTTGTCTCATGGCCGCTCCATGTTGCCGACCCATGCTACGCTAAGCAGACCTTCTTTTCAGAATAATACCCTATCAACTTGTCTGTGGAGGAGACTCTCAGTCAGATCGTCGGATCAACTTGGCTAAAATTGGTTAACCGGTCCCCAGCATTTGGATCCTTCAAGTTCATGCGAATTATCTAGGACAGGAGTACATTCTCCTGGTATGGAATAGTCCAGCACGGTGCTGTACACTAGCGTATCTTGATCATGTCGTGTGTTATTCTGGCTCAGGTCGTTGCTTGGCCGGCCTTGGGCACGAAAAACCCCAGCCCCCTTGTCCAGAGCGGCCGTCCATCGGGGGTCCCTTTGCCTTATGCTAAGGAGATGTGTGGTTCGTGACTGGCATAGACTTGCTGTGCTTCCTCTTCCTCCTCCGCCTACCCAGTCGTTTGTGATCACGAGACGAGGTCTTTTCCTTGTTCTCCTTCTCTCGTTTCTCCGGCCGTGTGTTTGTGTTTATGCGCCTTCTAGTGGCACGTTTCTCTATTCTTGCGCTGATCGCGCTTAGTTCGTGATAAGTTAATTCATCATGGCCCCTTTAGCTCTCTCATTACATCTATCATTCCTTTCTTACCTTACCGTTGTGTCGAGGGTCGCGGCAGACAATCCCGCCCCCTTCGCCGCAACATGGTCTGACCAAACCTTCGGACCGGACGGTCCTTGGCCGGCAGTTGAAGTGACTCTGGGCTTGGATCAAAAGATAGCTATGTATCCGGGTCGTGAGTACCAGTCGTTTTTACTCGCCAGCGACTATTGTAACAACAACACAACATGCTCGTCGAAAGCTCGTCTATACAACAAGGCACAATCCCAGGTCGACAATACAGGGTCGACCGGTTCGATTCAGTACGTGCCAGGACCGAATTTCATGATTGGGTTGGGCATGGCTGGAGGAAACGCAACATCGTGGATTGACAACATGGACCTTGGCGGCTTGACTGTGCCTAACGTTTCCCTTGCGTTGCTCTCTGATTCGTATGCCGTCTATCCGGACAATACGTGGTATCCTTTGTCCGTTGGTTGCTTGGGAATAGGAGCACCGGGTACAGTCAATCAGTCATTCACAACTAACTACGGGCCTTCTATCAATGCTAGTCTCATTCCCGGTTGGCTGAACGCCCATCGTCAGCTTCCGTCCAACTCGTTCTCTATGCATTTAGGCTCTGCGAACCCGCCCATGCCAGGGTCACTCTACTTCGGAGGCTACGATCAAAATCGTATAGTAGGAGATATTCTCACCGAGTCAGATGATTATACGAAGGAAATATCTTTGAAAGATATCAGCATCACAGTTGTTGACGGTTCGTCGCCTTGGGATTTCAACTCCAAGGATGGCCTTCTTGCGGCAAATAACGCTTCGATTTCAACTGGCGGCATCAAAGTGTCTGTTGATGGTTGTTCGCCATACCTCACTCTACCCAAGTCGACCTGCGACGCTATTACGGGTCATCTACCCGTTAAGTACAATAAGGACTTGGGCTTATATATTTGGCAGGTGGATGATCCAAAATACACCCAAATTGTTAGCTCAGCGTCGACTTTGGATTTCACGTTTCTTGCAGGCTCCAACACGCAAAATATCACCATATCGGTCCCTTTTCGCCATCTGAACCTCACCCTGACGGAGCCGCTTGTTGATACCGACCAGCAATATTTCCCTTGTTATACTGGACCTAGTAGCCACTATACTCTTGGACGCGCTTTCTTGCAGGATGCCTTCGTTGGCGCCAATTGGGGTACGAAGACGTGGTGGCTAGCACAGGCACCGGGCCCAAACATCCCTACCGCTCAGGTTGTTACACTGGCTCAAGGCGATACTACGATTAAGGCTAGCACAAACGATTTCAAAGAATCTTGGTCTGGTTCTGTAAGTACTTCTTGCCATGTCATACCCCGGTGATGATTCATCCGCTAGGATGAACAATTTAATGTAAATGTTCTAGAGAAGACTAACTGGTCCCTCTAGTGGAAAGTCCTCAAGCCTGCGGATGTTGCCAATTCCAATTCCAGTTCCAGTTCTCAAGGAGCAACTCCTGGCCCCACGGCCAGCGCAAACTCATCTGGCGGCCTGTCGACTGGTGCAGCGGCTGGAATTGGTGTCGGTGTGGGAGTTGCTGTGCTAGGTGTTATGGCAGCCCTCGCTTTCTTCTTTTTCCGCCGTCGTAAAGCTTCTTCGAAGGCTGAGCTAGATACCCCGGCTACGAATACCGCATCGTATCCAGTCCATGAAATACCAGCAGGGTCATACAACCCGCAGAATGGCACACCCCAGCATGGATACTATGCGCCTGTAAAGAATCCTAGCACCGCCGGTTCCTCGGATGGCTTCCCTCATAGCCCAAACTTACCAAATGAGAATCCAGCAATGTATAATACGCAATACTCCCAACAATACCCACAACAATATCCCCAGCAGCATCTCAATGCATACACTCAGCCCTACCCCCAGCAATACAGCGTGGAGCTCCCAGGAGCAGGGCATCAACCCACAGAACTTCCCACCGACGCATACGGTACACAAGCGAATACAGGGCCGCCGCCGACTCATCCAGCTTCTTCCAATCCTCATTGACGTGGCTAGACGCCAAGATATTTCATAAAAAGAGCAACAGAATGACGGTCTGGGACATGATTTGCTTTTATAGCCGGCGTTGGGGTATTCCTTTTCCGATCACGCGATCTTCTTAAAATATAATTCTTTATCACATGCTGATCTTCGCATCACTTTTTTATTTCATGATCAGACTTGTAACACATTACCAACAAGAATCTCGGACAGTATCGAGGATACCAGATAGAAGAAGATGGAAAGGTAGTCGGGGTTTTGTAAAGTTACATTTATAAGTTCGCAATAGAATACTTCGAGAGCAATTAAACCTTTAGCATTTGCCGTCAAATGAAACATACCATTTTTTCTTGCGGCCTGTAGGTCTGATTTACGATCTTAGGTTCAAATTTGTATCTTTTTAGATGTGAGACTGCACACGCAGCCAGATACATATGAATTGCCTCATCCTACCGACGCCACAAGAATCCCAGACACAGGGGATTTTCCTAAATAGGAAGGGAGCATTTCCTGTTTGGGCTCTAGGGAAACAACCAGCGGCCAACTTTGTGGCAAGAAAACGTTCGTTACCTCCTTCGCTAAAAAGAAAAGGCAAACAAAGACATCCAAAGCTGTACAGGAGCAGCAGGGTGCGGCCTAGATCTCCTCCAAATACATATAATGCGCAGACCCAACCCGTACTTCCATAAGTTTCTCTTCGTTCCTGGTAACATTCACGAATGTTCATCTCGACAACGTCAGTTATAAGTATTATCACCGCCACAGGTGTGCTTTAGAAGATTTTTCTTAATGATGATACTGATTAAGAGGTTGGGTATTAAGCCTCGGCATTCTAGCAAGTATTTCTGGGTGGTCGCGACTGGCTACGGGCTGTATTAGTTCGTCGTCTCATCACAAGCAAGATAAGCTGTGCCGCACACAAGAAAGATGTGGCAGAGGTGTGATAGATGATCTGAACTCTACTTCTCTTTTGCTAGAAGTAGGGTGCTCTACATTTCATTAATAGGTCATCTGTTAAAAGATAACGGGGTTTTAAAATATTCACGCTGATTGATATATCAATTGTTATTGGCGTCGAGAAGTGCGGAGAAGCCGCGAATGATAGTAAAGTATAGTCGATATATATGCCTGATTCCGTTTGGGGAAATAATTATTGCTTAAATTTAAGCTGAAATAGATTGCGAGTGATACGTGGATCCATAGCCAGAGAGAAGCTTCTTTCCACCAATGTTTTTCTACTAATGTCCGTGTTAAAAGGTAATTTCCCTTAGGCTTTGAGGAGTTCATCTTCTTCCCTAATTATCCCCAGGATGACACCTTTACTATTGATCAATTTATAGAGCGAAAACGAGTAGTGACCGGCAAAGACAAGTCATGGATACCCTCGAAGCCCACCATTGTGCATTATGCGAACGGCTTGTAGTTGATGTCCAGGATCAAAGCACTTCTCACCACTCGTTTGAGCTCATACTCGACCATGAGATGTATGGCGCGACGGAAGATTGTGCATTGTTTAAAATGCTTATAGAAAGCATTCCTTCCGCTGAGCTGGGCTCTGGTATGGTCATTTATGCTCGGATAGATTGTGACGGGACAAGGGTCACATGGTCTATTGAGCTTCATTTGAGGTACACCTCGGGAGGTCAGAACCGCTCCGGTCGTAGATATTTCTTCTATGTATATGCACAGGAGGGTAAGTGATTTTCAACTATATGCAGGCAATGGCTCAAGCCTCCTAGGCGACCCGGTGAACAAATTCATACCTCGGCGGATGCCAAATCTCGAACCCGCGAGTTTGGCAAGCTTCCAAACCGCCCGCGAATGGCTCTTGGAGTGCCAGGAAAACCATCCTGGCTGCCGCGAGCAGGTTGATCAGATGCGACCGACAAGGCTATTGAAAATACCAGAGAATGAGGCAGGGATTCTGCACTTGGTGAATGCCACGAGCGAACACTCGTATGTAGCTCTAAGCTACTGCTGGGGTTGCGATCAACCGTACAAATTGACGAAGGAGAGGCTCCGCGAAGGCGTTTTTAAGATTCGAGATCTACCCCAGACAATACAAGACGCCATCACAGTTGCAAGAAACCTGAACATAGTGTTCATCTGGATCGATGCTTTATGCATTGTCCAGGACGATGCCAACAGCATTGAGATGGAGCTAGCAAAGATGCCTGCAATCTATAGTAACGCAACTGTTACTATTTCAGCAGCTAATGCGGCGACCTGTCGCGACGGCTTTCTGAAGCCACGCGACCCAGTGGATTTTAATAAGATTACCTTCAAACTTCGCTTTAAAACGCCGGGCAGAGAAGAAGGTTTCATCTTTCTCGCACCTTGGAAATTGGGGAAGCAACTAGAATCTATGGGGAAAGAGCCGATCAACGAACGTGCTTGGACATTGCAGGAGCACATCGTTCCGCCTCGAGTTCTCTACTACTCTTTCCAGCAGCTGCACTGGATCTGTCGGAAAGGTATCCTCCCAGACGGCGGCTTCTACCCCACAGACAGGGACAAGCCATGGAAAGGGAGCGATATATATCGTATATTCACCTTGAGTCAGGCCAGCAAAGAAATGATAGACCCTTCCATGTCGACGGTACTTATGGGGTCACTGAACTCGCACCCTAATCGCGATATCGAGTATGACAGCTGGCAGAGAAACTGGGACAATTTGCTACAGGACTATCAGGCCCGGCGTCTAACGAATATAGACGATAAACTGGTGGCCGTCTCATCCGTCGGCATCTTGTTCGCTCGGTATATGCATACAGAGTTTCTTGCCGGCTTGTTTGAGCGGGATCTCGCTACTGACCTACTCTGGAACCGAGTTGACGGTTCCGAGGCACAGGCCCGCCCTACGAAGTACAGGGCCCCGTCGTGGTCGTGGGCCTCTGTTAACAGCAAGACCGAAAATCAGATTGCAAGTAAACAGCTTCGGCGCGAAGGGGATGTTACAGTTGAAGTATTACCATGGCCAGAGGCTCCTTCAACTAGAGCCAGAATAGGTCTCATTCCTATAGAACTACGGATCCGTGCTTGGATTACGAAGACCAAGTTGCGAAACGGAAAACTTCAGGGGGCACTGGAAGGCGCCACGTGCATATTCGATGCGATAGACCCCGAGCTAGATACACCATCGGGAACAGACATTGTCCTAGTAGAGGTTTATTGGTTCCCTCAATCCTCCAGAACAATAGGTGGTAGAAATCAAGCTGATAGAATCGCCGGCCTCATTGCGCTGAAGCAAGAAGGATAGGAAAGATATAGGCGTATTGGCTACTTTGATTTACAGGTCTCTAGCTTCTACGAAAAGCACGCTGCTATAAGGTTTGGAAGGATTCCTAGAGCACGGCAACCTAGGCAAAATATGGTGCGCGATTCCCTACAGTCACAGTTCAGTGATATTATTCTAGTGTAAAAGAAGATTCTATAGCAGGAAACTCAAGGAGACCAAGAGCAGCTCAATAGGTAGCTATGTTCAATGATACTCACCCATGCCTTGCCAAAATGAATGATCTAAAGGGGGGTTAAAAAATCAAAAACGTACAACACCAGGGATTCGCTGGTCGTCACCGACCCAACTACTAATCTGGCGGTATGTAGCTTAGCTATGGGGGAGCGGACGGGACCCCGCGTTTTCTACATCCTATGGTCGTACGTGAAAGACCATGTCTTTATTTCAAACTATAACTAACGTTGAATGTTGTTTCGGCAGGCTGACTTAAAAGTGAAATAGAGGCCGCAGCTACATACGAGGTTCAAGAACAAGGAGTAAAGGACCCTGTCCCGAAGAAACGACTTGAATGCACAAAAGCCTCCGCAATCATACGGTGTAAATACCTATGTAGCTAATTAGGACTTTATGTTGTCGTCAGCATTTCTGGATGCAGGGAACTAAATGGTAGGTTAAGGTATAAATACGCGGCCGAACTATCCTCAAATATAATTCCTTGCTGCCAACCACTCTCGTCTATAAATAGGCAAGATGGTCCATTTTCCTAAAGGGTTCTCATGATTTTGGATTAAGTCTTTCGATGCTTTTCATACACCCACTGTTTATCTGTTTCACACGCACACACTTTCAAATCACCAAAGACAGCAGTGACTTACGCACCATAATCAAGGCGCTTGCGGTATATAATCGCAGCTTCGCACGTTTACGATGCAGTGGGATAATATATCGTACTTCATTGGGGTTTACGTTGGGATTTGTGTGGGGATCTTGGCCGCATTCTACGGCTTTCTTGAACATCCTTCATTCATATGCCCAACGGAGGAGAATTTCACCTCGTGCAAACAGTCCTGTCCAAGCAATTCAACCAATTCGAGCAACCTAAGACTTATCTATACAAGCTTGGGCTCTGAAAATTCGACACTACACCATTCTCAGACACCGACCCTACGAATATCGACTCAGATGTAATACATCATCTACATATGGGCTACACCCTCAACTATCAGCCGTTCCACTAGCGAAGAGATACTGATCGAAGGATATTGTAATACTTGGCAATACCTACAAGAATGCTACCAGAGACTGGGAAGGGGCAATTTTGGTGATGGAAGGTTCGTTATGCTACGTCTTTCCGGACGTTGCGTGCCAAAGATCTCAGAAGTACACCATCTACATCCTATGGCCGTACGTGGAAGCTTGAGTTTCTGTCTCAGATCATACCAATCCATTCTTGTGTTTGATGTTTAAGATGTTCATCAAGGCCCACAAGGTGATCATTTGAGAAGTATTCTTCCTCCAACACAGCCGCTCTTCGCCGTAAAAGTGAAGAGAGGAAAACTTGTTATCTTCTGCTTTATTTTCACCATATAACTTACACATGACGAAGCCGTTTAGTCGTTTGAGTTGGAGGTAGCATGGCAGTGTAATTACTGCAAATATTCTACTATGTAGCCCACCTACCCTTAACACCCTTTTTCGCTGCTTAACCACTTGCAGCAAGAATAATTGTTATGCATTTGTATAACTTGTATTTAAGCGCCATTTAAGCTTCTAGGTGGCTTTATAGCCATATTAAAACACGTTTATATCCTGTTAGCCTGATGTTTAATCCATCTTTGCAACTGTGTAGTGGTTGCTTATGCTTCATTATCATTAATACTATGTAGGTAGTTTCGTTTAGAGGCCGCGCGTTTCTACACGGTAGCAACACGAGTAAGGCATGCACTGCCAATGCACCCGATATATATATCCTTGATAAGATAGCTGAGATAATTGTTGGAGTAATGAAAATAGCGAGCGTCCATAAAATGAGGGCTGGCAAGCCCTAGATGCCGTCCTGTGTCCACGAACCCGCTGGTCGGTATTTTGCATGGAATAATAGTCCGAAAGCTAAGGTAAGAAGACAATAGATTACGTGGAATTCAAGTTTCAAGACACATTAAAAGTTGATAAAGTCCCTAGTCGTAACCTTAATTACTGTATCCAACTCAAGGTAGGTCGTTGATCGACGAGGTCTATATACACTGGGCAAATAGCGTTTCACTTATTTACCTTCAGCCCTTTCACTTTTTTCTCCTTGCTTTTATTCACTTAATTTTGCCCGACTTGTTCTCTATTGCCTGTTATATGAACACGTGTAGTTAGGTCTACGATGTGCTGCTTATAGGATTATTTACATAATATTCTGGTCTAGGATTATGCAGTAGTCTCCCAGCGTCTTAGGTCAGTCCGTGTGACACGTATTTACCAAACAAACTGGCGTCGAATGTGTCAAAATAAAACTGTATCAAATAATCACTTCATATACTGTACAGATAAAAAAAATACAAAGGACACGGACGTCCTGTTTATATATATATATAAAGTCTTCCCACTTTGCCAATAAAGTAGATAAGCTAAATACAACGCTCATATACCTACTATTTCACTAAGTTATAAGCCTAGGACTTTTTTACTAAAACTATATGCTAGCTAAATTACTATATTTAAAATAGTTATAAGCTAATAAATATAAGACTAAACTTATATTAAACCGGAATATTTAATTTAATAAATCCTTAGAAATTAAATAAGTTAAAAAGCCTTAATTTCCCTTAACTTAAAATCTTTTAGTTTTATTATTTTATTACTTTTATTCCTTTTTATTACGTAATAATATTCTATTTTTAAAAATTATAAGCAACAAAATAATTAATATTATATGCTAACTAAAAAAACAAGTAATTAAACTTATTATAAAGCAACAATCACTAAACATTACGAATTTTCTATACTTAGCACAAAATATAGCTATATAATAAAAATATAACAACCCTTAAATTAACAACAAAAACAACTATTTATACATTAATCCACTTATAGTAAACGTTAACGAATCAGAACTAAACCCTAATAACGTTAACATCCCTTTACTACCTAATAAAAAAAACATATTTAAGCTTAAAATACGGTCTTTTAATACAATAAATCCACGGGCTAGCAAAAATCGAGCCCAAAAAAAACAAAATGCCAATAACTCGTTTAAAAGTTCATCTACTCCTAAACAATCTAATATTTATATCTTAAGCAACAAGCAACAAAACAAAGCACAGATCACAACTCCACCGCAATTTTAATACCCAGCACTTATATAACAGCTATCTAGCCCACATATAACAAACATAGCGTTACAACAAAAAATAAAAAACTCTATTACTGCTGCAAACAGCAAAATAGCTAAAATACCCAACCTTAACATAAACGCTATCAAAATTAACACCTTTAAAAAATTAAAAAGCAAAAAAAACTATCACAAATAATACCTTAACATACTTATAATAATAAACATATACAACGCCTACAAGTTTACAAAAAAAAAAACACTAAAAAAAGCAAAGCAAATATTGCCAGCTTTAATAACAAACTAATAAACTGCTTAAAAGCAAGAAATACTATTAATAAAAAACAGTCTATCTTATTTTTAAAATTAAACTACTAATTATATTAAAATAATAACAAAGTTATTTAAATAAGCAAACAAAAAATATAACAAAAAAAAAGTTACCTTATTCTTTTAACTATTTACTTAATAAGATAATATTACTATTAAAAACTTCTTTATAATCCAGAAACTTACCAATAAAATTAAAAAAATATAAAAAAAATACATAAAAGTCAGATCCAATTATAAGCTTTTTAAAAACTATCTTATTATATATTTCGTTCGCAGTTTTAACAATAACTTTAAAGCTTAAGCTTAAATGTTTTAAACATTAATTAAAGCTTAAGTTTTACTCTTTATTAATATAATCCTAACAATAAAAGCTAAAAAAGCCTAAATAAAACAAACGGCTTAATTACCGTTTACTAAAATACTAGCCATAATAACCAGGGCTAACAATAAAAGCAAAAAAAAAAAAGCCATTATAACGCCCCTAAAAAGTAACAAAAAAATAATAATTAAGCACTTTAAATATAAATATTACAGCAAAATTAAATACTTTATAAAAAACTATTAAATATTACACCTAGAATTAAAGGGTAAAAACTAACAAAAACAAAAAAAAAAGCTAAAAAAAAATAACGCAAAGCAAACTATAGAAATATTACTAATAATACGCTTAAAACTAGGAAATAATAATAACAGCAATATTACTAAAACTATTTAAAAGCCTTATTAAATTAAACTAAGTACACCTTTATAACCAAACATCCTTTGCTTAATTTATTTAAATAACCATAACTTACTTTATAATATCTTAAAACTTCCATTTATTAACCCTTACTATTCCTTACGCGTTAGTTTTTCTTTAACATATAACATACTTTTATAATAAATTAAATAAACATACCTTAATAAAAATATATTATAAAACCTTAAAAAGCAGCAATAATCTAAACACCGGTTAAATAAACTATATAAAACTTATAATAAAGTATTACTTATTAAAAACCTTATAATAAACTACTTATTAAAACATATATAAATCCTAAATTTAAGCTATAATTAATACGTTATTTAAAACAAAAATAAGTTATCTAACTATAAAAAACTTAACCTAAAAGAAATTACTATTAAAAAAATAAATAATATTAAAATCTTAATAAAAAAAAAAAGTATATTTATTAAATAGTATTATACTTTAAAAAAGTCTATTAAAATATCCTTTTTAAATATACTCTACGCTTTAAATCTAAGCGTTAATTTTATTTTAATTACTTAACTTTTTAATAAAAAAGCAAAAATAACTTTAACTAAAAAGCACTGCATAATTATACTACTAAAGCTTACTAAGACTATTATAATAACATTCTGTTTTAAAAATCTATTTATATTACCTACAAACTGCGCAATTTTTTTAGCACTAGCTATATATATAATAAGCTTTAAAATAAAGCTATAGCATAAAAAAATAAATTATTTAAACAAAACAGCTCTTTTTAAACTTAAAAAAATTATTAAAGAGATAAATAACGTTAAACTTTACTATATATATAAAGCTTATATTTTAAAAAAAATAAAAAAAGGTCCTTATAAAAGCTATTTCCTTAAAAAAAAATACATTAAAAACGTTCTCTTTATTAATATCTATAGCTTATACTATATAAAAAGCTATAAAAAAAAAAAATATTAGCTTATAATAATTAATACTTATAACAAACTTAGTACTTTAAAAATAATAACTAATTAAAAGCAGGTTTAATCTTATATTAATAAGTTTATAAACAGTTTAAAAAAAATTAAGCTATAAAATAAAAAATATTGCTTAATTTATGCAAACAAAGCAAAAAAGTTCATTTTAAAAAATATTAAACAATAAGCTTTATAAAAAAGGATTAACCTTAAAAAAGTACTAATTAAATAGTACAAAAGCAATAGCATAATTAAAAGCTTTAATATTATTATATATAATAAACTACTTTTAATTATAATAAAAAAAGCTATTTTATTAAAATATTAGCTAAAAGTTATTTATATAATAAATTACTTCTATAATTAAAGCCTTTATATTGCCTTAAATATTACTCTTTTTAAAAAAGCGTATAATTAATAACCCATTATTAATTATATTAAATAACTTAGTACTAAAGTTTAATACTTTTTCCTTAGTACTAAATATAAAAAGCTAAACCTAAAAACAGTAGCAAATATTTTAATAAAATATAATAGCAACTTAATTTATAAAATTTTAGTTCTTAATAATAAAATAATTAAAGCAGCAAAATAAAACGTCCATTTTAATACTAAACCAATTATAAAACTAGCCCTTTTAAAAATAGTATTAAAAAACATATAGATAAATAACCTTAAGCTATATTTAAAAATAAAAAAACCTACATTTTTACTAACTAAAAAAAAACGCTAAAACATTATTATTTATAGCTAAAACATTATAATAAATATTAATCTTAGCATATTTATTTAAAATTTTATATTTATAATAAACTTATTCGATTTAAAGATTAATTAATTAATTTTTAAATATTTTAAATTATAATACTTAATTAAAAGCTATTAATTATTATTTAACTTTAAGATTTAAGCACTTTATATTACTTTAGCTTTAGTTGCTATATTAAAATTTACGCAAAAAAATATAGAATTATTAACAATAAAAAAAGCTTTAAAAAACTATAATAAAAATAAATAAATAAAAGCAATAAATATAAAACATTAATTATTTATAAATAATATTATTTAAAAACTAATAGTACGGACTAAAAGTTTATATATGCTATAAAAAAAATAAATATATAAATTAAAAAAAGGTTTAAATAATAAAATCACCTGCTTTAAAGCTAAATAAATAATCTAAAGCTTTAAACAGATTAAAAAAGTTAATTATTTTAAAACATTTATATTAATTATAAAACTAATAAACTATAAAGTTTTATTTATAATAATAATAGCATAAAACTTAAAAATTAAACAAATAAACATTAAAACAGCTTTCTTTTATAAAAAAATAAAAAAAAATATATACGTTAAACAACTTAACAAATTTAAAAATAATAACAATTATATATATAAATTAAAAAAAGCATTATACAGACTAAAACAAGCACTTAAAATCTAGTTTAAAACTTTATTTAAGTTTTTAATAACATTAAGATTTAAACTATTATTATTAAATAATAGCATTTTTATTAATAAAAAAACTAGAATATTTATTATAGTTTATATTAATAACTTTTTTATTATAAACAAAAATTTCGTAAAAATTAAAAACATTAAAATAGCTTTAAACAAACAATTTTAAATAACTAATCTAAGCCCGTACTAATACTACTTAAGCATACATATACGTTATAATTAAAAAAACAAAACCATTTATTTTAATTAATAAAAATATATTAATAAAATATTTATATAACATAAATTTAAAAAATATAAACTAATTAATACTTTTATAATTATAACAAAATTATAAAAAGCAAAAAATAGGTTTAAATATTTAAATAATAATAAATATAAATATTAATTAGCAATAAAATTATTAATATACTTAATAATAAGAACACGTTTAAATATAGCGTTCGTTATTTTATACGTTAATAAATATACGTCTAATCCAACCCTAACCTATAAAACAGCAATCAAACAAATACTAAAATATATATTAAAATCCAAAATATATTACTTTATGCTTAAAAAACTACTATAGCTTTTAATAAAATAAACTAACGCTAACTAAAAAAAAGACTTAAATATACAAAAATTAACCTTAAAATATATTTTTAACTTAAACAACGAAGCAATTAGTTAGTTATTTAAACTTTAATATATAATTACGCTATTTACGTATAAAGCAAAATATTAAAGCATTATTAACGTAACTAAAAAAGCAATATAACTATTACGCCTTTATACCGAACTAAATATAAAATTCAAAAATAATAATACAAAAACAAATATAATTAAAAAACTAAATACTATAATAATCTATAATAATAATTAAAGCTTAATTATATTTATAAAAAACCTAATATAATATAATTAGAACTAACATATTAATATTTAAACATATTTTATTTAAAAGCAAATAAAGCATAAAACAATATAGCTAGAATAAATTTATATAAAAAACATAATAATGAACGGGTTAATAAAGCTACTAGCTAAAAACATATTTAAAAAGTTTAAAAAAGTACTTAGTTTATAAAAAATACTTAAAAACCAAGCCTAAACCTTAAAAACAAATAATATAACATATATAAACAAATTTAAAAAAATAAAAAAAAATGCTTAATTAATCTTATAGCAATTAATAATTTATTAGTATTGCTTTCTGCTTCTAATGCAAGCATTAATAAAAAGTATTAAAATTTAAGTTCTTTAAAACAAAACGCTTAAAAAATAAAAGCCCTATTAATAATTATATAATATAACTATACAATATAAAAAAATATCTTATTATTAAATAAAACCTGCTACAAAATTTATATAAAAAGTTTTGTTAAAAAAAAAGTTCTATGCAAAAAAATCTTACCTCTAGGCCTTTCCGTACAAGACTACAGTATTAACTCCTACTTTTACTACCGCAAAAAAAAAAAACGTAAGCCGGAGCCCAGCCTACCACAATACAAAAGCACGCAAGCCAAAGCCCAGCCTAGCTCTGCAATAACACAAAAGTACACAGAACAACTAAGCACTAAAAAAAAACCTACAAAAGCCATAGTCACCTCGTACTTACCTACGAAAAAATAGTTACAACACCTTCTTATCCAACAAAAATCAAAAACATCAAAACAATAAAAGCCTAAACCTACAAATGCAGCAGAAATAATAAACCGCTCCCTTTCAAACTTTACTAGCACTATAAGTAACAAAACTACAAAAACCACAGGCTTGTTTTATAGCCCAAAGCAATGTTTCCAATTCTAACTAACACAAAGCATCTTCTTAAGCAAAAATATCAAAATAAAACTGTATCAAATAGTTACTTCATATATTATACGGATAAAAAAAATACAAAAAATACAAACGTCCTATTTATATATATATATAAAGTCTTTCTACCTTGCCAATAAAGTAGATAAGCTAAATACAACGCTTATATACTTACCATTTCACCAGAATGCGACCTTATTATACTAGACTTGCAACACTTGAGTCCGCCTCGCATGCGAACATATCTATACATTTGACCAAGCAACTGGCCTAAACCGTTTCCTTCTGTGGGACTATTTCCTAAATGTCGTCGTGTCAAACCATGCGACGCCGAAGCATTAGGTCATCATTAACGATCTTGAAGGTGCGTCTAGCATCCTGCAACTTTTTGATGTTATGCACATTGATCTCGCAGAAGAAAAGCTGATGATAATCACACCGTCCCAGTCTGCTGCTATCCTCGGCACAGTAGTCTTCATAATTTACACTGCGCTTCTGATTGCCGCTCTAACATACGTCGGACATTTACCTACCTTGAAGGCATCACAACCGCCCGAAAAATGCCAGCTCCTGGCATTCTGCTACGGTCCATGTTTCGCCAGTCCAGAGATACCTCTATGTCACAAGGAGAAGGGCCTTTGTAGCGCAGACTCAGCCTGTCTCAAGAATTGCGTTTGTCACGAAGTCTGCAATTGACACAGAATGAGAAGATGGATGGGTGTGCAATGAGAAATGATTGTTGCAGTTGGTGAAGTGACGGGTCTTCTCTAAACTCCTAGTCAAAAATAACAGGTCCTTGTGATGCGCCTATGGTACATGATTCTTATGCTTCTGTTTCTTGGGCAAGACGCTTCATCAGAGCATCAAGATTTTCGGCTTCCAACCCGAGTCTTTTGTAGTCTACGACCTTCGAGTTGTAGTCGCCCCCATACCCCTCCTTGAATACGAGAGCAAATAGTGTCATCATGCGAGTCGTCATATCAGCCGTGGGCTCTCTGGCATCCTGCAGAACCTTGTCCGAGCTGATACTGGTGATGGTCCAATCCTTCTCCGTTGTACCAGTGGCTCGCATGGCACTGGCAAGGTAGTCCCTCTTTTAGCACACTTGAGTCAGTACTCTATTTATGCTAAGGATATTTTGAGGGCTTCGGAAGCCTATGAGGGAAATAAGAGTATAATATGCCCACTCATGTCATTTGTGGCTTAGAAATAGGCTGAAGGGGGGGGAACCAGAAAAATGGCGACTGACCTGGCTGACATAAAATGAGCTGAAGTAGACAAATTCATTCTTGAATTTGGACAGTTCAACCTCAGGCAAGGCGAATAGAGCAGCTAGTGTCTCTCCGACACGAGTCAGTGTTGTGAAGTTCGCCTTGACATCGCCTTCGTCGTAAAGGGTGGCGGTCTTATTCTTGAGGTTAATACCGTAAACTACAACATTCAGAATCAGCCATCGCCACATTAAACTCGATTTTAAATATTGGCAGTCAAGCTGTTCCCTAGACTGAAAAAGGAGCTTTCATGCTCTTAGAAATGCCGAAACAAGAACAACAACATTTTCGAGAATTACTTACGGCCGAGACGGATGCTGAACTCTACCCATGGATTGTTCACCACCCCGATCCAGCTACTGACACCAAGTTCCTCAATCAGCTTGCGAAATGGCGCCTTCATGTTCATCATCTGGATCTCCGCATTGAGCTTCGGGTGAACGGGGTCGGATCCAAATTCGCAAGGAACAATATAAGAAACGCCGGCTTTGGCTGCAGCTTTGATCAAAGGGATTTGAGCATCGTAAGCGGTGAATGCCAGGGCCAAAATGAGCACGTCTTGGCCTTTCAAACTGGTTACAACGAAATTCTCATCGTTGTAGTCGCCAGCATGTACCGTCACGTCAGATGGAAACTTGGCAGTCGACGTAGACCTGGTGAGGACTGTCGTCTTATGGCCAGCTGCAAGAAGTGCTGAGAGAATTGGTGCGCCGATAGTGCCAGTTGCGCCAACCAATGTGACGTTGCGGATATTCTTTGTTGATGCCATCGTGGTAGTGCTGCGTGGGTATATCTTCAAACCGATCTGTCCTGGTAATATTTGGAAATATATACTTTAAAATCGTGAGACGGTAGTGCTTGATGTCGAGAAAATTCAATGGCAATCTGCGTATCATGAAGCCTCTTATATAGATATTTTTGAATCATAGGTCGAGGATCCTATAGTCTCGTCTCGGTGTCCGTTCGGACGGACTGCTTCCCGGGACTGTGTACTCCGGTGCATAGCCCTGACGTATGGATCCCAATTGCTCCATTGTTCACTTTTAGTCTAGAGATGTGGCCCGTCGCCGGCTCAAAACGTGAGGGCTTCAGATGCGGAACATTTGTAAGCTCTATACAGTCCCACTTTTTTCGGGCCCGGCGAGCTCGCAGCACGGAACAATCACAACAGCGAGGAGCTTCATGCTTATGAATGAA
Source organism: Xylaria cubensis (assembly GCA_022385715.1). NCBI lineage: Eukaryota > Fungi > Ascomycota > Sordariomycetes > Xylariales > Xylariaceae > Xylaria > Xylaria cubensis. The sequence continues at coordinate 46,666 of MU279056.1, read as the reverse complement.
TCTAATTCGAATGAACCTTTCTTTTCAGTGTAACACATTTTCCATGAATAGATCTCTCTAACACATTGAACAATTACGTCAATCCAAAAACAGGGCTTGCATATATGAAGTCAGCGCAAGGCAGCTAGCGATATTGACATCTCCGAGCGACTCGGGAAAGCTACCAGGGCACGAGTTGGCACACTTGCTAGATGTAACACAGCCAAAAGAGTCTCCAACCCCCATCTTTGTATACAAGAAATCATATGAAATTGATCTCTCTAGTTTCCAAGACTAACCTTGGTAAAAAATGCATTTATATGCATAATGCCCTCCTGCTTTAGTAGATAAGCCGGCAAGGTTCTTTCGCTTTTGAAACTGAACATTGGAGTAGTGCCTCATCATTAAATGCCGTCCCTGTTGAGCCCCTCAACAAAGAGGGTGTAATGAAATCCACTCTGTATATATTGCTCGCCCCTAGAAGGCGAAAACAGTACATATCTTTGTAACACTGGACTGTATAGAAACCCAACACCTTGGAAGAAACACACAAAACGGGACCTTCAAACTCCCTTGAAGAGATGGTCCCTGGCTTTTGGCGCCTATCGAGATTGAATGCATAACCAAGATGCAACTTTACTGTATCTCTCATGCTGCTTTTTCAATATTAAACGCTCGGTACAGAGGTGCCCGCTAACTCATCGTAGCGGTACGGTAGTTCCGCTCTCCCCTCGTAGCCGCCGGGCCTCCGTTTTGCCATCGGCGGCCACCCCCTTATTTTACCCCTTTCCCGGAAACCTTAAGCTCACTAAGCCAATCTCTTGACAGGACCACCAAAAACGCCCTGAAAACTAATAATAGCTTCTAAAAGTATCCTGTTACGCTTAATATTTGCTCTATAAATAAATAAATAAATAAATAAATGAATGAATGAATAAATAAATAAACAAAAACTTGGATTTTGTAACCCTCGGTAGGTCTGCGTTGCTGTTTGATGAGTATCTAGTAACGTACTATCAATGTATGGTAAAAAATATAGAAGTCGGACAACCCAGCAGGGTTGGCTACAACTAATTATCTCACTTTGTGTGCTAGACACTCGATTAATATGAAGCGCTCGGTCAGATAAATAAGCTACGATAGCCAAATAGCCATACGTTAGGGTCCGACCAACCAGTTCATCGTAGCAATAGGCCTTGGAACCGTAATTTGTTTTTATGAAAACTGCCAATATGGTGATGTAACATGATACTCATTGTAGCCCGAGGCTTCTTTGCCCACGTTTCGTAACAATCAGCTCATGACAATGTACGCTAAATCTCCATGATAAATTCCCTCGCCGGCATTTTTCTCCGTTGATTGGATTGTTTCTAGTTATCGCGTTGTTATCACCATTGCTCTCTGTATCCATTGTATATGATGACTCGTCTCCTGTGTCGGCTATTCGTCCTATATCGGCTGTATGATGTGGTAGCGCGGCGGCTCTACCTGGTACTTCAACATAACAATCCTAAATGGACTCATTAAGGGGCATTGTATCGGGTTTCAGAAACTCCGCTCGAAACCGCATCCCGATAGGTTCGGCTCGGCTAGTAGTCCCTAATTTTCCATCGTATGTACCTTAACGCTCATTTTCGGGTAACGTTTTGTGCTACATTACAGATGCCTATGGGTGAGCGAGCATCTGTCTACTTGACGAAATAGGATGGAAATATAGCAAGGCTGGATAGGGTAGGATAGCAAATCCTCCGACTAAGAATCTCTAAAGATGGACAAAGCTACCCAGAATTTCAGCTTACAACGTAGCAATATATGCCTAGATGCACCTCATCTGGTCGTAGGTTCATCACGCGAGGACAATTGGCAGCATCACGTTTGCTCCGAGTCGTAGCTCCCAGCCTGGAAAGATAGGAGAGTGGCGGCTATTGGGAATTCCAGCGCTGCATTTCTATCCGGAAGGATTATGTGGCGTGCTCTCCATGCCATTCCTGGACCCCACGACTTCAGGTATTTCAAGGTGGAGGTCTTCAGGTGGATGAGAAGGCTTGATAGTAGAAAGGGAAACTTAGGCTTGCATAAATTGTAACAATTTCCTTAGACTTGCAGGACTTAGTAAATGGGGGCCAGCACTCGTTCGGAACCCACGCAACGTCTTGTTACCAGCTGACCAAGTTACTAAGTATGAATATTTTGATGATGCCTCGAGCTGGCGTAGATTATAAATACCTCGAGAACTTCCCCCATTCCCCTCGTCTTTCTTCGAGAGTCAGCAACCAAAAACCAAAATTCAGATTGACTACACTGCCTTCCCTCATTTGGAATAGTTTCCCTGTCAGCCATACCTCTTCATCAATATCCGCCAAGATGCAGACTTGCGTTACCATAATCTCCCTCGCACTTGCCGGCTTTTCATACGGCTCACCCACCTCGTTCAGCAATCGAAGATTCGTGCCCGGTGGGTGCAACGTCCACGTCACGCAGTGGCAGAAGAACGAAAACGGAGTTGGAGGCGCCTATCAGTTTGACGTCCGCATTCAAGACGCCATTGGTGCCATCATTGGTGGTGCAAACAGGCTGACTATTGGGGACTTCAAGTCCGCCGATGTGGCAAGCCAATTGCCATACCTTGTTATCATTAGTGCCGGTGCTGTAGACGGGGACCCGGTTCAATTTGCCTATGCAGGCAGTCAATTCTCCAGCTCTCATGGGTGCAGCACTGGTGGTTATGAAGATGGAAATCGTGATATGGACTGTGGCTTCCCCTGTTAAGCAGCTGTAGGCATCAAATTTCAATGTGAGCTTCGCATTTGGAGTTAGAACGACAGGTAGCAACTTGGTGATTTGGTTTGTTATGGCTGACGAAGGGAGTCTGTCGAGGGAATTCTTGTGATTGCTACTTCGAGGCTTGGCAGAATATGCCTTAGGTAGATGGAAGAGAAGCTTGAACCCTTGGAGACATTGTCTATTTTGCGACCACGACTCACCGTTTTTCAATTGAATTCAAATTTGTATGCCAAAACTTCCAGTCCTAGAGGCTTCTATACTAAGTCATTAATATTTGTATGCAATACCTGTCTGTAGCTGGCTACTGTGATGCAATATGAGAAATGTCAGAAATAGCATGGATTAGATATTAGATAGGGGCATCGCGGAGCGCAACGTCAGGGCTTTTCCAGGTCATTCAGGCATCAACATACACAGATATTGAACAAGATTGCCAATAGAAATGTTGCATCGTTACACCCATTTAGTGCAGAAGTAAGATAGCTACTACGCTAACTACATGCTTAACTCAACACGCCACCTGACTTATAACGTAACGCATAGTCCTCGCGTCTTCGTTGTACGCATTCGGCTTTGGGGGCGCCGTCGTTATTGCATGCATGTTCACCTTCCAAGCTGTACCGGTCTTTCTTCCGACCTCATCCCACAGTGACTGGAACGTCGTCTCATCGTGCAGGAAAACGTTGAAAGATCCCACACGAATCTCTCCAGGTTTCAGACTACCTACTTGGACCCCAAACAACAATGCTGGCCTTTCAGCGTTGAACCCGCCCTGAAAGAAACGGACAATGCGTTCGCAAATGACGAGCTGCGATTCCCAGCTGAACAGGTGAAAGAAATTGGCAGCATGTATAATGGAAATCTTTCCATTGAAAGCCTGGGCTATCTCGCTACTCGCATATTCTGCCTCTGGGATCAGCATGTCCCCCGCCACGAAAGTGGCTTTCAGGGTCTCGCGGTCCCGGAATTGCTGATACCCCAGCTCAATGAAATCGGCATGCAAGTCGGTTCCGTAAAGACGCGCCGAATCGACGCCCTCGAAAGCGAGTTGCCGGATCGTTTGGCACATGAACCCACCGAGTTCAAGGAACGTATCTTGTGAGCCGGGCGCCTTGAGACGCTCGATGGCTCTTTGCATTCCCGAACTAGTACCATCGAATTCGAGGAGGCGTACGTAGGTGAAGTGGCCGATGCAGGGATATTTGGCAATTTCCCAGGCCTTGTCCCGCTATATGTGCTCATGGTTAGGAAGGGAGTTTTGAACGTCAGGGGCAGCTGGCCTGGAAGCGAGAATGCTCTTCCTTGTCTCTTACAATTTTGAAAATCTCCGCTGTGACTTCGTCCCGGGGAATCTTGCTATACTTTTCCAGCAACTCCCGAAATCGGTCGTGTTCCCATGGAATCGTGTCCAGATACATCTGCTTTCTCCATGACTCGAGATCCCCGGCGTTGAGCTGCTTCTCCGTATCCTTTCCCCACTTATCGGTTTGAACGGCGTCCGTAGTGCTTGCCATGTCGCCGAGCTCAGAATTTCCCCCGGAACGTAAGCGAACGAAGTTTCATGGCCAAGAAGTCAAGGTCTACCGTTTACCATCTCCATCTTTATATACACGTAACTGTCGGAGGAAATCAAATAATAAGGATAGAAAATCGGACCGGTAAGCGGGGAAACGGAATCCCGAAAGCCGCCTCCCCCGGACCCGCAAGACAGACAAGAACATACGACCGGGAAAGATGTTAAGCACCGAGTTGTCTGTCTGCCAGTGATAAATTCACATTTTGTTGTTTTGTAAGTTCCGACTCAAATATGAGCCGTTCCCAACCAAAGAAGTCTGCTCCGACTCAATTTTCCACGTGGTTTTTTATATCCTACCCCTCCTCCCTAATAATTACCCACTTCTTCGCAATACATCACCGCTTTCTTTCCTGGCGTCTCCGTTCGCTCATTGTTTCAAGTAAGTCCCTAGTAATACTAGGATTTGGCTGTATGCACCTCGTCTACTTCGCTTTGAGGAACGCCGCGAACTCCGCTTCTATCCCCTGCTTGCCGCCGAAGCTAAGCAGTATAATCCTGTCGATCCACCGAATACGAGGCGGTGGCCGGGCACAGACACGACAATATCGCTGACGAGCAGTTGCAGCACAGTCCCAATCTCGCTTACACCAGTTGTGCGTGCACTGATGCAGGAAGTACGTTGTAGGGGGATCTCCCTCTGTGCGTGTTTGCGGTTCGAAGAAGCTGTGTTGCACTAAGCCGATGCGCTTCTTGAAGGTCTCTATTAATAATAAGCGATATTCAGCAAGCATATCAGTCGAGACGTCTTGTACAGTAAATACGAGTTACAGGAACAGCTCGGACAGAAGAACAACCTTACAATAAGTCTGTGTGTACATCTTCAAGAGATCAGATATATCAAGATATCGCTACTTCCACCGTCAGAGCCTACGATAATGCCTTTTATCTCGCTCTAGAAGAAGCAGCCCTGCAATATTGCCATATGGCGTTTTATTTTCGATCGGAGAGTAGTCAATATTAACGATTTCTATAGTCACGTCATAGACATAGCAATTAAAGATAACTCCTCCTCGTTGACATAAACATAGCCGATATTACAGAGCGCAATAACTTCGTCGGAATTTTTAAAAAAATATATAGAGAAATTTGAGAAAAACTGTATTTTAACCATAATTTATATAACAACTTATCACGAGTTGTTTTCTAAGATAATCAAGGGAATGATCGAATAAAGCCTGCTTATAACTGCAGGTAACGCAATGTGTTAGGATTATGTAAGCTTTGCTAACAACTGACGAGTTGTGACTCTTTAATTGTAAGTGTACGAGTTGCCCAAGATAGAGTCGAAAAGTAGGCAATAATATGAGGCCGGTGTACATGATGAGGAACAATGATGCTATAAAACGAGGGGTTTGGTAAAGATGGGTGGCCGTACGCTTAGAGGAGATATAGTGTTTAATCTATACCATTCGCACCATGATCTAATAGTGTGATAACGGGGCCTCCAGTATTCGAACACAAAAAGAGATGCTCACCTCAATCAGGGGCTTGAGAAATAGTTAGAGAAGAAGGGGAAAAAAAATAAAAAAACAAAAGCAAAAACATACAACACCAGGGATTCGCTGGTCGTCACCGACCCAACTACTAATCTGGCGGTATCTGGCTTAGCTATGGGGGAGCGGACGGGACCCCGCGTTTTCCAGATCCTATGGTCGTATGTGTTTGAACAGACCATAATTGTCAACTATATTAAAACGGAGGGCGCATCTCGTGGGAGTATTGGTTGGGTTTTGGCTAGGTACGTTAGTCATAGACTAGATGGACATACTCAATCACAACTACACACCCGGATTCCCCCTGTTATCTCAGATCACAGATACCACGATCCAAACCGACTTGATCGTCGTCTCGTGGCGTGTGTAACTCCTCCACTGACATTGCCGGCCACATCTCAGGCGACACGACACGGCTGCAGCGGCCGCTACCGTTACACAATCAATACGTGCCGTTGATACGGGGTGGAGCAAACGCCAGCAGTGGGTCTCGGGCCGGTCCTTGTAGGGATGTGATCCGGCGGATGTTGTGTGACTTATCCTTCGCTTGGGTCAGGAAGCACAAAGAAAGGATCCTCTTTCTTCTTTCCTCCCTCCCTAAGATCCGTATTGTATAGAATATGGAATATATCTCGACTATTCGCTAGAGCCGCTGCAAAATTAGAGAGCTAATCTAACATCGGTCAGCTCGCCGAATATTTCCAAACTACGCGCTCGCCTCTGTTTGGATGACTGCGAAGAATGGTCAGTCAATCATCTTACAACCCAGTTTCGCAATATCAGTTTCGTCTGTCTCGAACATAATAAACCATACTGTACTGTTCATCAATGGACCATAGAAATTGGCCACAGTTCCCCGGGAATTATCTTTGCGTACACTAATCAAATGATAACCAAAAAACATGAAGAAAGATAATTACGTAAGAAATGATCTAATATTGTGCGATTGCTAATTCTGTGGGAATGGCAGCATTCTGTAATATCGTCGCTAATTGCCGAAGATTGTATAATCCCAGCCAGATGCTTTCTTGCCAAACGATCTTTAGAATAGAGCTTCTATATTCGTATTTATATTCTGTCCCACAAACTCGGGACTCGTTTATATCTTCGGGTGATCGATAACCCTTATATGCCGTATCGCAGCCCAATGAAAACTTCTATCAGACTGAATATGCAAAAACCTCATTCCCCTTTTTTCTATCCGCCGTCATAGTCACGTTAAAAGGAAAGTTAATTGTCATTATAAGGAGTGTCCTTTTCCTATCACAACGGCTATTCGCCGTATGGTGGACGAGTTCTCAGAAACAAATCTACCGTTTCGATATAGAGATCGTCTTGGCTCGTCGTGGCCTGGACGTGCGGATTCTGCTCGAGGGCGTCGGACCATTGCTGCCATCGCGTGCCTGGCATTGGGTCGTGCCAGTTACGGAACTCGCGAAGTATACGAGACATTCGGAGAACGAAAGGAGCGAGGTGGATGTCAACGAGGCACAAATCACTTCCAAGAAAATAAGGGCCCTGGGCACATGGTTAGGAAGCTAGGCTGTGATCAGTGATATCGGGAACCTACTCGTTCATCGGCGGCCTGAACCAAAGCTAAGATGTCGCTCTGAAGCCTATCGACATATTCTGTTTGTTTTTGGGGATCTGGCGTTTTCATCAAGGCAAAAAATTCCGGGACTATCTTTGCATTGATCTAGGTAAGTTAGCTAGACTATTGTGTGAATGAGGGAAAAGAAGACAGGACATACATGGTCAATCCACAATCTACAATTAGCTTTGAGCCTCGGGTCTGTAGGCAATAAAGGAACGCCTCGGTCATAATCCTCGAGCTATGTGTTCGTTGTGAGCGATGGTAAACATAGTCGATATTTAGATACCGCTCAATACTTACGTATTCCAGAATAACCGTGCTCTCTCCGCTGGCCCAGTCGCCCTGCCGAATGGCTGGAACGAGCCCTCGGGGATTTGCTTCCAGCAGTTGAGTTGGACGCTTAAAAGGGTCGGTCTCGCAGTACTGGTACGGCATGCCCTTCGCTTCGAGAGCGATCCATACCCGTTGGGAGAAGGGGCTAGTGTTGCCCATCCGTTAGCATGAAATTATTGCAGTATCAAAATATGGACGTACCAAAAGCTTGCGGCGTAAAGCTTCAATGGATGCTCTTTCAAATGCCTTTTAGCAGTCACAAGAGCGTTTCCAGACGGCCTCTTTTGTTGCACCGGTTTCTGCTTATTCTGCATCAGCACGATGGAACTTGGCCACCCCGATAACCCATGCAGTGTAACACAGGATCAAAACTTACCTGTCCTTTCTTGGCTTCTTTCTCCTGCGACGCTAGAAATCTCTGCACCGTAGATTTCTTGATCTCATCGCTCTTCTGGAGCGTGTGTTTGTGTGGTCCTGGAACGCCATCCCCTTTCCCGTTGCCCCCATTACCATTAACTCTTTGAATGGTCCAGTACTTCTTTGCGGAACTTTGACTATTGAGAGGTCGAATTATTCCGTCTGGGAACTGATGCGATGGCGGGAAGCTGGTCGTCGGAGAGGCGTTGATAGTGCCATCTGCTGAGAATGTTGCATCAGGGAAATGTTCAGTAATCTTGATCTTCACATCGCAAAGATCGCGTTCCCTCGCGAAACGTTTCCGCTTCTTTTTGGCAGGATCATCGGACTTGGGGGTACCAGGGGGCCGTCCTTTCATTCGGCAGTCCCAATAGTGGGAGACTTGAATCCAAAATTAGCCATGGCACTTTTTGGTGTTTCAGTTGAGAAGGGGTGGAAATAAACTGTCTCGGGACGAACCGAGCTATTTGCATGGATCTAGTTCCTATACACTAGACATCCTGGCTCGGGGCGCCTTGGCTTCGACGTGGGCCAAGGTGGGAAAGAAAATGGTAGCGGAACAGTACTCACTGAAGTTCTTTCGCTTGTATTTTTGAGTTGAGCGATGCGAGTAAACATTATCAATATGGGGAAAATAGGTTTCGAATCTGAGAACACGGCCCATCAGCTCCCACATCAACACCGGGAAACAGGAAATTGGAGAAGGGTTTGGGTAGGGCGCACTCATCATTGGTCAAGGTAATGGTATCGTCAACATTGAACAGCTTTTCACGCCAGGCCGCAAGGTTGGGCGGATCAACTACTATCCTATTTACTAACTGCCCGTGTGGTCGTTGCTCTGCCGAGGGCTCAGGCACGGCGATCAGAGACGGTGGCCCAGATCGTGCAGCGAATACATCCTCATCCGGACTGATATGAGGCACGCTACTAGGCTGCGATACTAGGAGGCCGAACTGTGGTTGATTAGACGAGCCCGAGGGTGAAGGTAGTGGGTTGGGCGCCGTATGGTGTGAGTGAGGGTGCGGGCGAGTATGATGTAGATGGGCTGATGGCGCAGACGGCGGTGGTTGATCCCGTTCGTAGTTATCTTGCGGCGAGTGGTGGGCGTGAGCAAAGTCGGGATGGACAACAGGTATGCTCGAGAGAGGGTTTAGGCGTTGTAGATGGTGCTGGAAAACGGGATCATGGGTGTCTAGGGAGAGATCAAGACCCGGATGAGATGCGAGGGTGGAAATGCGGAAAGCGTGAGGCGGTGGTGGCTGGCTCGAATGGTGGTGGCGGACATCGTGAGAAAGTGGGATGTGATGATCTTCTGAAGAGGAGAAGTGGATTGAGGCCGGGTCCATGATGGTATATGGGATGTATGATATATACGTAAATAGGATATCAATATCAATATATATTATGTATCTATGTATTTCGAGCGTTCCTCGCTGTCGTTCCTGCTGCTGTTGCTATTGTCGTCGAGATCGTGACCGTGGTCGTGTTGTTCGTGCTTGTCGATGGGGGTCGCTGCTGATATGCTGCTGGTATGGTGCTTATGTTGGTGCTGCCGAGTCCGTCGATGATACTTCTGACCGACGCAGCTTGCCCGCGCCTCAACCCAGCCCATGTCGCATGCTGCTTGTCTACTAGAACGAGAAGACGGGAGAGGGAAGAACGAGACAAGAGGCAGCGGCGGGTTTTGAAGGCACTGGTGTTGGTCGGTACCTGAAGTACACTCAAAGCCGAAGGAGGAGCAACGAGACAGGCAGAGACAGAGGCAGAGAGAGGCCGATAGGTTTGGGCGCAATTGGTAAAGACGGCGTGGAAGTGGAAATCGAGATGACAGCTTCCCCTTCCGCTTCCGTGGACGTGGTGAACGTGGTGGTCGTGGATAAGAACGAGGACGAGGACGTGGCCGTGGGCTCGGTACCTCTCGGCGGCGGCTGGTTTCTTCTCCCTGTTGTTGGTTGGTGTTGTTGACAACAGATTGGGCAGGGAGAGGGAGAGGCCGTGTAAGGGGGTGGTTTATTAGTCGTCGCGTGTGTTGTGCCTGGCGGCTCGGACCTGGGTCAAATCGGACCAATATCGGCCGTCCCATGAGGGTTGGCCGTGGTCACAGAAATAAATAAAATAACCAGTCGACCGGAGCGACTGATGCCAATGGGTGACGGCACACGAAAATAAAACGCTTGGTACTGATCAGTACAGACGGTGCAGACGGTGCAGACGGTGCAGACGGGCGGAACGGATGAATCATCACCGTCACCCCGTCACCATCGTCTTCTTCCCGTTGGGCCTGTCACTGTTTCCACCTCCCGTTCCTTACTCCTGTCCTTGTTTGCTCGGGTCGACATATACATGTAGGTATCGACTCTCTATCTGCTGCCTCGTTAGTTCGTCAACATCGGTGCCCCGCGTCATGATTATTACGTGAAACATGCTATACACAGTAGATATAACTTACTCGGGCAGGTCATGTACATACCTGCACTAGTGTAAGCTTGGGTTAGTCTTAGGTCTACAGTACCTACCTGGGCATCTATTCTACATATGTGAGTTAGGCACGGGTTGCACAGCTTGGAGGGGCCAGGCTCCGACTTAGGTACTGTACATGTACGCAGCTAGCCGTCCCAAGGTGGGGAGAGGGCGCTAAAAATCGAGCCGGTCGGCGGATCCACCCGACTATAACTCGGCCCACTCCCAGATCTACCCGAACAAATTGAGATTAATTAGGTCGACACTTATTATTAAATATTGTAAAAATCTAAGTGGTCAGACTCGACATTCGCGTGAACATAAAACAAATAACAAACAACATGCTGCAGACCTTAAACGTCGTGTTGGCAATATATTCGCACCCTGGAATTCCTTGACTCTGGCGTCAGGTAGTACCATGCCCATGCAACCCGCAAAGGAGAATATTCAGGCACGTGTTCTGCCTGAGTCAATCTAGAGCCGAGGCACGTTTAGCTGAAAATAATGGCTTATGATGATCATCACACCTTACCCATGACCTGCCTACCTGGATGTGCACGACGTCAAGATCATTTCGGCTATCTGCAGTTCTAACCACTACCCATCCCCCATCCTCCCATCCCAGAGAGTTTTCAACTCGCTGAATCTCAAGAGGCATCGTTGTTCCCATCGTAGTATACGATAGACACTTGCATCTACATCACTTAATTACATGCCTATTTAGTAAGTGGGGATCAGCCGTGATGCAAAAGTAAGCACTGTGATCCTCACACAACGTTGCTGCGTCTATCCGTCCTATGCAGCAACCCGCAATCCTTCAGCAACCCGATGCACGTTGGTTCCCCCCCGGTCTTCTCCACGTTATCAACGGGCCATTGCATGCATAGAACCCAGGGGAAAAAGGAGAAAGCAAGAAACAGAAAGAAAAAAAAAACCCTACCATACATATCTCAAATGCCCTCCCTTCATCATAGCTTTCACAAATTGCCTCGTAATCGTCTAATAAAAATATTTGTCTATGATTATATCGTGGTAGGTAGGAGTGGATATCAAAAGTCGTTAGTTAGTTACAGGACAGTTCTTCGCTTATATACAATACATTGATATAGCCCAGAAAAAAATGACAACCCATCTCCTTCCAGCTGATGATGATAGTATAATACAGCCTCGGCGCTCATCTACCGAGGCTTTTATGAAGCCCATGCATGATCGAGGTTTTAACGTAAACATCGTAACCCCCTCCCAAGAACCTAGTCGGTCCTATAATTTATGTAATCCCGTTTCGCCGATTTGTACCGATAATTGCTCCCCTTATATTCGACCTGCCTTACTTCGTAGGCATATCCGGCGCTCGTAATACCAATTTATCGACGTAATTGTCCACTATTCAAACAATAATGTCCTGGGAGAAACGCGAAACTCCACTACTCCGCCTCCCAGTTCATCTCCAGGCCCTCGATGGGCATATTAAGCCCCTGTATTATCGCCTCGGCCGTTCTCGGAGTCACTGCCTGCCCCGGCGACCAGCCGCTCGGCATGCTGAAGTCATTACTGGGCGTGTCTGGGATGGCGAAGGTTCGGCCGGGGGTCACGCCCGTCCCGAAGCCGTGATCGGGGAAGAACGTCCTCGACGTGTCTGTCTCGGTTCCCTGGCCGGCGCCTATATTCTGGTGTGAGCCGATGGGGCTGGCACCGAACGATGCACTGCTCGAATTCGTCATGGGACCCGTTCCGGGTACACTGCGCCGCTGCTGCTCCGAGGTGTTGCTGCTCGAGTTTGGTGTCGGTCGATTGGACTGTCCTTCTGGGTTGGATGAAGCTGACATATCATTGCCGTCGCTATTCTGAGTTTCGAGATATGGATACATCGTAGGAGGCATGACTAAGCCAAGCACTACGGTGTCGGATCCTAGGTCTCGTTCACGCGATGGGATTTGCTGCTCTCCTGAATACCATTGTTGTGTTCCAAAGGGGTTGGTCTCGTTGGTCTGGTTGTTCTGGTTCTGCCGTTCCGGCTCCACAAGTTCAGGGGCAGTAAGAGGATTTCCTTTTTCATAGGCCAGATAATTGCAACCTTGGTCCTCAAATACAGCTCCCACTCCATTTCGAGGGCCGTTGTTACTGGGGCTGCCGTCGGGTCTTGTATGTAAGGCTGGGTGATTCGTTCCCGGCGTCGGCTGATGAGTGATTTACGTTAGTGTTTGCTCGTTCGAAAGAGGCGTATGTACGGGGCGAAAAAAATGAAACCTACGCTATCCGTGCTTCGCGGAAATGCGGATTTGAGCTTTGGTATTCGTAAACCTAATGCCTCCAAATCAACATCAAGCTGAACCAAGAATGATTCTGTTAATGGATTCTTTTTCTTCAGCGCATTCATGGCGGCAAGGAGGAAACGTAACGAGTCGGCAGTCTGGCAGTCATCGGGACGGCTCTTCAGGTACTGGACAAAAACTCTTGCCGCTACATATAGGCAAAATGAAATGAAAGGATTCATCTACGGTTGTTCGTTAGTACGGTTGAATACATCGTTGCCTGATCATGACTTACTACGGATAGGTCCATATGAGAAGTCATCCTCATTATGCTCGCAATTTCGTTCGCTGCTGTGATACAACGGACTTTGCTCTCTGCGCTGACTGTCGGCGGGAGTATGTTTTTATCGGCCTTGAAGATAGCTGCTTGGTGCAGACATATCGTCGACGTATGGATGTTCATATTCGTAAAGACGATATTCGGATTATTGAGCCCAGCGGGGAGCTTGAGTTGATTTGGAAGGTTTAATGAGGTGTTGAGAAGAATATTATCTAGAAGCCTATGTCGTTTCCAGAATTCACCATGCATGTCGTGATCGCGATCGTCGACGTCTGGCCGATGAAGATGGGTGAGATTACGACCAAAGAGTGTAGCCATGAGGACTATGCCGCCAAATGGCGATAGCTTAGCCGCACCGGCCGGACTCATCGCATCTGCCAGTGATTGCGTTTGTTCTGGCCGACTTAAATTGAAAGCTTCCTCGGACGCTGGCAAGTTAGTCATGATATCCCGCTCGTCAACCGTCATCGGCCATCCCGTGCCAATGCTGGCGTATCTGTCTTCGCAAAACGCCATCCAGAATGTCCTTCGTCTCTCCTCCCTCTCCGTCCAGTCGCGCGGCGGAGGGAGGCACTGCTTGACGTCTAGCCCATTGCCATCGATTCGATGAAGACCAATCCTACCCATAGCAGTGAGCATAGATATTCTGTCAGTGCGCTTAGTGGGACTTACATTTGACTGAGGCGCACAGCTGCGCCGGTATTCATCCAGGCCCTTGGAAAATACATCATTTTGAACTCATACGAGGCTAGCAATACATGAGTCTGACAATGAGCAATGGTTATCGAGTGCTCGCCATAACCTTTGATGGCGTCGGCTTCGACATATTTGCGGGCGCGTTGATAAAAAAGGTCTTTCAGATCCTTGTATTTGTCAGTAATGGAACAAGCCAGAGTCCATATCGCATATCGCAACGCCACCGGTGGTCGTTGACTTGGTGCCCTAGTAGTGCCGGTGAGCCAATAGTGTCTCAGGGGGCTAGGTGGTAGGCGAGCGGAAATTGAAAAGGACGAACACGTCTCATAACATACAAATTCATGGCCGCTAAATATCGCAACTTGTGAATCATTGGGAGTGACGGGTGAATCTTCTCGAAGAATATCTGATGCCTAGGATGACGGTGAGAAATCTTGCGTCATGTCGGGACAAAGGTGCATCTTACAGTTCATCGATGGTCTCTTGCGGCGGGAGAGGCTCTTCGAGGCCCAGTCCAATCATTTCCCATGTGAAACTCGGGTCCATATTACTCATACCCATGGGTATGTTGCTCGAAAAGTTGAACTCGTCCAAGCCGTTCCCCTGAGGTGACTCTCCGTTGAAGCGCCATCTATCCAAGTCGCGGTCGCCGGAGATTCCCATCGAAGGGTTGGCGACATTGAAGCTGGCGGGAGCGGTGGTTTGTTGGGTTCGAGTCTGCTCGAACGCCGGCACGTTGGGTGTCTTGGTAGTAGCTTCGGGGCTCGTGCTGCTGCCGGGCTCCTGGGTCTTCAAAAGCTCTTCGACTTGCTCTGCACAGATCCACAAAGGTCAACTTGTTTGGCAACATCTCGAGGCATGTGAGTTCCTAGCACTTACTCAACCTCTCTTCCAACGCCTTCACATAGCCCCGCTTAGGGCCGCTCTTCTTCCTAACCTCATCGTACTCACAAGAGTGGCCAAGACGTGAGCAGGTGCTGCAGCTTGGCTTTATACCGTCGCAACGAAGTTTCCTCTTGCGGCATAACATGCACGCGAGCCTCTTCGGCTTGGGCACATTATTGTTGCTTCGAGGTATGGCATGGGCTGAAGTATCGGCGGGTGGGCTATTGTCAGTGCCCTGGGATGGCGAGTCGGCCGGCGTGGGCATTATCAGCCGTCCGTCGTCCACGGGCAGGCAAGGCAAGGCAAGGCAGCGAATGCGAGTGTTGAACGAGAGTGACCGGGCCCGGCCTGGCCAGCTGCTGGTTTAGTCGATACTACTACCGGCCCAGATTAATCGATGGATGGATGGATATTAAACTTGGGGCTCAGCGCACCCAGCGCGCCGCACAAGGTCGCAAGGATGGCCAGTCAATGCTGCGGTTCAGCAAGCGCCCCAAGAGTCACCCGTGCTTTCTGGACGATAAATTCGATCTGCTGTTAGCATCCAGCGCCGGTGTATTGGTCTTGGACGACTTCGGTGGTGGAAGCAGATCGGCAGGGACAGTCGGAGTTCGGGGTTGTTCGCGGTTCCAAAATGCAAGCGAAGACGGGAATAAACCGGGGCCGGACGCCGAAACGGTTAATTTCAAGTGCCTAACTAGGGATCGGAAAAGCGGCCAGGATAGAAGGAGTAGACGACAACAAGAGCCGGCGTTGAGGATAAGGGAAACGGCAATACCGCGTACATGTTCTGCACGTACTTACTTACAAGTACTTACTTAGTAATGAGTAATGGGGCATCGTCAGTCCCGCCTTTTTCAGACCCTGGATCTAGAGCCCACACTAAGCAGATGCCAAGATAAGAATGCGCTTACAGCCCATACTCTGATGTATTCGTACCAATACTTGCACAGTTACCACCTACGTAGCAGTAGATCATGTAGTTAGATAAAGCAGTTTTCGCATACCGCGATCGAGTTATTCATTCCGCACAACGGCCTGCCGATCATTGATTGATCATCATTCACATAGGAACGAAGTATAACGCTCGCCTGGCCCCCAGTTATGCGGACTTCATTGGAAGGAAGGTCAGCAGCTGAGAAATGAGACCTGTAGCTTGACATCCTCTAAAACGGATGCATCTGCTAGGTACCTATATGCAGGCGAGGCAGCAGCGAAGGACGACGCAACCCCAGAAGCCCTTTATCATTGGGTGCGTCATTCCATCCACCGACTTGAACAGCCCTGTCAGGTCCGGATGCCGTTAGCCAGGGCCTGTACTCGGCCGCAAGGGACTTTTTTCCGTCCAAGTGGCGTGAAGTAACCCACTCAGATAGTATTGCTAGCCCATGATAGCCAGTCGATCCCCCCCTTTGCACGACATTCTTAGTGCATCTACACATGCTGCAGTACACCCTCCAAGCCCTGATTTGTAATACTAACCTTACCGCATTCTTCTCAGGTTGGGCGGAAGCATTTCAAAATCTGTACGAAAAACACCAAACCGTTTGATAGGCCAGGCTACGCTATTCGATCGGGTGCCGAGAGATCTGTTGATCTATTTGTAGACCGGTGCTTCGCAACGTTGGTCTATTGATTAGGTAACCGTAGACTATTGTCCGGGCCAGGCTTGAGCCAAGCGCATATCGAGAAGCCACCCGTTACCTCGCTGTGGTTCCAACACATAAGGAATACAGAACATCAGTTGTTCCCTCATCCTGCAAACTGACAATGCCACTGTCTTCCGGCATCTGGTTATTCCGTGCTGACACCTGGCAGTCGAAAGCATGCACCAGGCACGTGATGACAACATGTGCGATGACCACCATGATATAGTCGTGCCAACTGCATCGGCCAGTAACCCAATACAATTATTGCTACGTCGTACCCTCCAACTGGCGCATTGATTCAGGTTCGTTAAGGGGTAGCTCCTTGGGACCTCCCTATTTTCCTCCTAAGCTTGCTCCTATTATCCTGAGACTACCCATATCGGTATAGGCAAGAGCATATTTATTAGGCGCCCACGCCACGACGGGAGATGGCGTCCGAGTCTTATAGGTGCAGAGATGCTCCCCGGTTTCGGAAACTGTGATCTCAAGCCCAGTGCCTGCAACGTATCAGTTATGTTAACGATGTGCAAATCATTTATGACGGAGGCAGCAAACCTTCGTCACTCCCACCAACAATGAAGAGGCCATCCCAAGAAAAGGCTGTACCATTTTGTTAGTACCATTTTTCCCAAATAGACCACGGTGGATGATGCTTTGGTATTCATACATAGACTTCGAACTGGGCCTGTCATTTTCGTGATGGTTCGTACGCAATTCCACTCATTCGTCTCCCAGAGCGCAATGAGGGAATCCGTTCCTCCAGTGGCGAGGTACCTATTAAAGGGGTGGAGTTCAACGGCGATGCAAGATGAAGTATGACCTGGTAGCACAAACTCCTTCTCCGGCCCCTCCTTGTAGTCGAACTGATAGGCTGGCTCGAATTCCGGAAAGGAGAGGATTCTGGTTTTACCTTCCCCGGTGGTAGCGAATAATCTCTTACCACTCCAGCAAAAGGTAATGTCGTTTGTCATAGTAGATTGCTGGTGTGAGGAGATGGGGGCCGGCTCAGTAGGCGAAAGGACAAAAAGGGTGTTCTCCTATATCTTAATGAGCCCGCCGTCTGCAGAAGGATGAATGAGGAGAAATAGGCACCTTGTTACCAACGACGACGTATTCACCATGGGGAGCCCAGGCCAGGGTAAAAGCCTCGCCCAAGTTTCTAACTTCGTTGAGGACGACCCTGTTCTTGACATCCCAGAATCTCACGACGCCGTCACTGCTCACACTACAGAGCTCAAGTTCCTTGGCCGGGTTAAAAGCAACCTTCTCGATAGGTGCTGCATGGCCCCTGAGCTCTGTTGTCTGGCGCACATTGGGTTTGTCCACGTTCCCTTGGAAAGCCATGTCAGCCGAACATCAAACCTGATATTTACATAAACATCGAGGCCTAAGAATGGTACACTCACAAACGCGCAATGTCCTATCTGCACCAGTGGCTAGATATGTTCCCAGAGGGTTCCAGGCAATGGTACGGATGCTGCTGATTGAACCGTTAATGAGAAGGCGTGTCAAATTTAGATGATGTGTTGGTAGACAACTCACTTGTTTGACGTCTTGCCTATGTTTGGATCGTGATATATAGTGGGCTGCAGTGTGGGAAGTAGAGTCTTAAACCTCTCGGGGGCAACCGAGGCCCTCGTTGATAATCGGCCAGTTGACATAGCCTCCTATTTCTCTGATTCAAAGGTAGTCGCCTCGCATATATCTGGTGCCGTTGCCGTCCTGCTTCTGCTTCTACTTCTTGTTAAAGTCAGCCAACCAAGTTGCAGGGTTCGCGCGGTTGCGGTTGCAGCTGATATGAGAACGGAAAGACGCATATGCAGAACAGGTACCTACAGTATCTCTAGTCGACCCCAATTGGATGATCAAGATTATCTCTCTCTTATTTGGCTCAATGGTAGGTTATATGGGTAGGTAGTTTGAGGAATCTACGCCGTCAAAAGATAAAGTTTCACCACAGAGAAGAACGTGTTCCTACCTTCACCGTGAGGCTGGTCTGCTGTAACTGCTGTACTGTCCGTACTGTGCCGGGTAGGTACCTACATGCAGGTAGCTTAGGTAGGTACTTACTCAATTAAGCTAGACAGTACCTACATACTAATATAGCCTGTACATACCTTGGACCCATAACGCTACCAGGTGTACATTACTGCCGCCAACCCCCTAACTACAACGTCGTCATGCTTTAATATCTAGAGGTATGTCGGCGATATCACAACACGTTGGACTTTCTGCTCCTACTCTGCATATTTTCAGTTCTTTCACAATTCCAAAGCAATGAGCTAATAGTATAGCAACAGGGAATTATTTCGTACGCTTGGGCCGTGCATATCCAATCCCCAATCTCCTCCCTCGGCCCTTCGTTCCATGAACCCGGACCTGCAGCATACTCAATCTCGAATGAGGGCTCCCAGGTCCGAAGGGTACGGTAGCCATGTACTGGCCCATCGGGACACCCAGAATCTATGCGACCACCACAGCCCATCAGCCGAGTAGAAGCGCCGACCCCGTCATCTCTCACGATGGCTTCTTTACGGGCCCCGCCGCCGGCGCCGATACAGCTTCACTGTCCAGCTTCGAGTCCCCGCCAGCCAAAGAGAGAGAGGGAGAGCTGAATCCCGACGACCTCGATGCTGTTCCCCTCACTCCGGCCCCGCGCACTCCGGCCACACCCTACATCCGGTCCGTTGAGCATGATACTACTAAGTTCGGGAGTGCTAAAACTGGCATAAACTACCTCGGCGCATCCGACCCCGCTGTCGTGCCGACTCACGAGCCCGTTGTCGCCTTGAAGGTCTCCCGCACCGGCCACCTGTTTGCTGTTGTCACCGCGTCCACTTTGACCATATGGCAAACCAAGGTCCGTATCGCCTCCCCGCCCACCCCAAAGTCGCTCGTGCTAACTTCGCGACCCCCGTGCCTAGCCCACCGTTGTTCTCGCTATCGTCGTCCGATCTGATTCTTCCATGAAGGCTTACGGCCCCAGTGTGGACCTTCTCATACGGCCTGATTCGGCTATATTTGTGCTGCAGACGAGTTTCGATTATCTGATCACCTACTCACTGGCCACAGATCCGGATGCCAAGGTGTACAAACCGCGTTTTGTTGACCACACTAACATACAAAGGCGGCGGCAAAGCCATTTTGGCGGTCCTGGTAATAGTATCCCTGACCAGATTCTGTTAGGGCCCGGCGAAGGCGCCGGCGTTCGGGATCTCAGTGTCCGGTTTCGTCGAACTATCAAAGTCGATGCTGGTATCAAGTGCGCCCTGGCGCTCGATGATGAGTTGATTGTGGCTACTAAGAAGCCTGCAACCGTCCAGTGCATTCGATGGACGCCAGACGGCGCCTCCAATCAGATAACTACCGAGATTCTCAGCCGCATGGGCTGGCTCGATAGGAAGGCCTCCGTGCAACAAATGACCCACGACCGACCCATGAATTTGTCTACCTGGGTCACAAACGATGGCAAAGCCTATGCTGTGCAGCGTATACCGCCCAATCAATCTGCTTCAGAGACGGATCCCAAGAAGTTATTCAAAGGGTATTGCTTTCATAGCCCTCAGAATAAGGATCATCATGCCATTCGAGCAGTTGTGAACGCTCGCTTCTCACTTATCGCGGTGGGCTGTGCTGACGGGAGCATTCATGTGTATTCCGCGCGAGATTATGCTGGGAATATTCCTCCTTCGCACGTACACAAAGCGACAGTATCTATAAGCCAGTCGGGTCGACTGACTACTCTGAGCTATTCCCCGGACGGATATTGCCTATTTGCCGGCTATGAGAAGGGCTGGGCGACATGGAGTGTCTTCGGTAAATCCGCATCTAACAGTTTCAATGCAGACCACTCTATCTCTCACGTCAATGGAGAGGGCTGGCTGACGGGCATCATAGATGCTTGTTGGGTTGGTGGCGCCTGCGAGCTGCTTCTTATCGGCAGCCAGAGCGAGGCCATTTGGTCCCTCGAGATGGCTCGAAGTGCCGTAACAGGCTGTTACAGCCCACCCAACCTCTTCCGGACAGTGCTCCAAAGCTCATCCAGTATTATGGTTTACCGGGGCTACGATCTTCCAGACTTGACTAGCATTTCCGCCGAACCTCTGCTTTGGCACACCACAAGGATACCGTCTAATTATCTGCTCAATCAGTGGCCGATTAGATGTACCGTTGTCTCCTCAGACGGTAGATATGTCGCTGTCGCTGGAAGACGCGGTCTTGCACATTACAGTGTCAACAGTGGCCGATGGAAGACGTTCGCCAGCAGCGCTATGGAGAACGAGTTCCAGGTTCGGGGTGGGATGTGTTGGTATCAGCATATCCTTGTGGCAGCGGTCGAGGCCAACAGATCATACGAACTTCGCCTTTATTCGCGAGAAGCTGCTTTAGATGGCTCCAGCGTTATGTTTACGCAGAAAATGCCTGCGCCCATTGTTCTAATCACACCTTCAGGGGAAGATTCCCTACTAGTGTACACCTACGAAAACCTACTTTACCATTTTGTCTTCGCGCCCGTGTCTGGCATTATACAACCTATTCAGGTTGGACAAATCGCCTTCAACGGCATAGTCCGGTCTCCTGCGCGGGTGCGAGGGCTCAGCTGGATCTTACCTGAGAAACAGATGATGGATGGCGATCCATCTCAAGACGTAGCCTACGCATCAGTGCTCTTTTTGGTTGATGGGAAACTCGTCCTGCTCCAGCCGTCTGTGAACCAGGGTGGTCAGCTCAAATACGATATGCGTGTTATATCCCATAGCGTAGAATTCTATGCCAGCATGAGGGATCAGTCCTCAGTTTACACGCTCAGTGAAAACAACAATCATTTCTCGTGGGATGCTGACCGGGGCAATCTGCGAAATTCTTTGTGGATATTTGAAGGCCAGTCACTGAAGCTGTGGCCTGACGTGCACGACGTTTTGTATGCGGCTTCGAATGACTCCAACAAAGAGCTGCCCCCGACAGTTTCGATTCCGCTCGATTTCTACCCCTTATCGATTCTACTCAATAAGGGGCTAGTGTTGGGGGTTGAGCCGGATCTCGTCCAACGTAGAGACATTAATTACTCGTTCTTCCGATTTTGCATTAGGGTAAGTCGAGATGCCTCCCACCCATGACTGCATACCTTACTAATGATTACTTTAGACTCATCTGTTCTTACCCGATATCTTACAATCTCATCTTAAAACTAATGACGCCGCGGCGGCTCTCGCCCTGGCTCGACAATACCAGGACCTCGAATACTTTGCTCATGGGCTCGAAGTACTCCTACATCACGTCCTAGACGAAGAGGTCGATCTAGCTCCGCCGCCGGAAGCAGCCCTTCTCCCCAGAGTTTTGACGTTGCTCTCATCCTTCAAGCAGTACCTAGACATCGTCGTTCAATGCACCAGAAAGACCGAAGTTAGGTCTTGGCGAACCCTTTTCGCATACCTGCCCCCGCCTCAGGAGTTGTTTGAGGAATCACTACAGCGAGGCTCGCTGAAGACGGCGGGCGGCTATTTACTCATATTACACACTTTTGAAGCCCTGGAAACCGCGTCAGAGCAATCGGTCCGGCTGTTATCTCGGGCTATGAGGGAAGAAGACTGGGAACTCTGTAAGGAGCTGGCGCGGTTCTTGGCGGCTATGGACGAGAGCGGGGAAACACTCCGCGAGGCGATGGACTTGGTCAAGCTTCAGATGAAGAAGGAGTCGGATAGTCCGGAAACGATCACGAAACTGGAAGTCCCTTCGTTTAGGAGTAATGGTGGCGGCCATTCGAGGCTACGAAGACAGAACTCGGAAACGGGCTCGGATGTACAATCGGCTAGTGATGTTAGCAGCCTCGACGGTACGGCGAGTCCGATGTAAATAAAGGAACGTAGTATATGGTGTTAAGATACGCCTGATGTCAGATGGTGTAGACGGGAGGCCCCTGTTGAATAGAGGTACCAAAAGAACATAATATTGACACCAGACTCAGAGATGGAAATAACAACACGGATGAAAATGCTGCTGCTAATGAACGGGATTTCACGTTAGTCGATGCGTGGACAACAGGACACAAGATAGGTTGGGAAGCACTCATATTAGTACATTGAACAACGACATAAGTAAATCTTGATATACCACCTGCATCAACTTCTATTCTCATAAAAGGCATTGCCGACAACAATGCCATTACAAGATCTAACTTGTTAACACTAGCTCATCAACCATTTTGCTACATTGACTAACGTACTATGAAATTTTTTATACATGGTTCCTTTTTGCTATCCTCTATTAAGTACTTATATTTCAAGTATGGAGTGGGGGCCGTTCAGCCTCATCCGGTGATTCGGTGCCTATTCTAGGGAGCTAGGTGCGCTGCATGGTTTGTTGGAACCCCACCAAGCACCGGGTCCACCCCCAAATCCGCGTTGCAACCCGGCATCACAAGCCTTGAAGCCAAACCCCTCCAGCCGACAACCCACGACACCAACCCACGACACCAACCCACTGTTCCTTACTTACTACCCTGCCCAGGGAGGTAAGGCAGTCAGTCCACATAACCGATAGACAGACATCGTTGCACCCCCAATATCCTCGATCGTATACTACCTACCTCACCAGTAGACCCCACGTAGGGAGCGTTCGAGGGGGTCGGGCAACAATCGACCTTAGCCGTCGAATTGTCGTCGACATCGCCCGCGGGCAGACACAGCCTCAGCCTCAGCCTCAACATGATGGAGGAGTTTGGCTCCGAGTCGGACAGCGACTACACCAGCTACTGGCGGGATTGGTTCATCTCGTCGCGCGGCAACGAGTACTTCTGCGAGATCGACGAGGACTATCTTACCGATCGTTTCAACTTGACCGGCCTTAACACGGAGGTCCAGTACTATCAGTATGCCCTCGACCTCATCACAGACGTCTTCGACCTCGACTGCGACGATGACATGAGAGAGACCATCGAGAAGTCCGCCCGTCACCTCTACGGCCTCATACACGCTCGCTACATCGTCACCACCAGAGGCCTCGCAAAAATGGTAAAAACCACTACCACTACTGTCCCTCTCGTCTATCACTTTCTAGCTGCTAACTCGCCTTGTTCCTATACTATAGCTTGACAAATATAAGAAAGCCGACTTTGGCAAATGTCCGAGGGTCTTCTGCCACTCGCATCCCCTGCTGCCCATGGGCCAGACCGACGCCCCCCACCAGAAACCCGTCAAGCTCTACTGTGTCCGGTGCGAGGACGTCTACAACCCCAAGTCATCTCGCCACGCCGCCATCGACGGCGCCTACTTCGGCACCTCGTTCCACAACATCATGTTCCAGGTCTACCCGGCCCTGGTGCCCTCCAAGAGCGCCGAGCGCTACATCCCCCGCGTCTACGGCTTCAAGGTCCACGCCGCCGCCACCCTCATCCGCTGGCAGAACAGCCAGCGCGCCGACATGCTCCGGCGCTTACGGAAGCTCGAGGTCGAGAGCGGCTTCAAGGAGGACATGGGCGGCGACGACCTGGATGAGGAAGATGAGGATGAGGAGCTTGGTCCTGATGGTGCTCAGGGCGATGCTATGCATGTTGTTGGCTGAGGTGGGCGGAAAAGATGCGGATTCGACGACAAGAGAAAGAAAGAAAGATAGAGAATCCTTTCTTCCACACCAGACAGGGACAAAAATGTGGCGATTGGAAGCTGAGATCTATCTAGTGTCTGGAGGGTTGAGAATGAAAAGAAAAGACAAATCGCCCTTGGGAAGCCGGGATGCAAAAACCACGCATCCGTGCTTGCTCTGCAATCCATACATCCAAACCTCTTCTTCCTCCACGCACAACACAACACCGGCGTTTTTTTTCGAGAAGTGCATGTTATCGGCGGGTTTAAATGCTAATAGGCGTTGGGCGAAGATTCCCCCCCCTCTCGTGGTTCTTCTTTTTTCCCCTTCCCGTTCTCAACTTCTCATCACCACGAGATCAAATCTTAGGATAGGTAATAAATAACTCATTATTTTTGCTTCATTCCTTCCTCCCTTCATAATTTATGAGATAACTTGATCACATTGCCTGAGTTACGCAGCACGTTAGATGGTTGGTTGTTCGGTGTATTTATACTGTAGTCACACATAAATGTTCTCTTCGTAGTCAAGTCTAGTTAAACTTTTTATCTCACTTCTGGCATAGACTATAATGCCAAGGTCTCTTGTTCCCCCGATATCAACGCAAAAATATCATGTATAATCCCTAACCTAAACGCCTTCATGTATTCCCCCCCCCCCCCCCCTTCTTGGCCGTAAATCTCATTCTCGGCCCTAATGTGATGTGAGATGCGCAGGAATGTCTCCGCATAATTGTTACGTTGTTCAATTTCATGACCGATAACTGGGCCAGATGTTGAAATATCCTCCCTTCTTTTGCTCGAATGACTAGTTTAATATCCCACTTACCGTAGAAATGAAGACCCTTTGGGTACAAGAACGAAAAAAAGTCTGATATCGATGCGTATGATGCACGTGGTCGACAAACTCATGATATAGAGAAAATTACGCCTTCGTTAAGGGGAATATGTAGTATTAGGAAAAGCAGATACGCATTCTAGATTAATTGACTAGATACGTTCACTCTCTTGGGGCTCAAGCGTCGTAGAATTTGAGCCCTCTTCGCGATCGTGGTGATGGACACGAACATTCCCTGGTTTAAAGGCAGGCGATGCCCCTGCCCCTCGTTGTCGTAGACCTCCTAACTCGATATCCTGGCCCGTCATGCGCAGACGCTGAAATTCGTCCTCGCTATTGTCCCGGATCCAGTGCTGTTTGCTGGAGGCATAACTCCAGGAACCCAAGCCCGCCCAGAAAGCCTTGTCCTTGCTGCGAGGTCCCCAGGCCCAACCGCCGCCAGCACGGATGGGCATGTGGTAGTATCGGAAGGCGAAGAAGGCCGTGATGGTTCCGATGAGAAACCCGAAGAGGATGTCGAACCCGTGGTGTCGGAAGTCGAACCAGCGCGAGCTCGCGATGAACACGGCGAGGAAGAATGGCAGAACCGCTAGAAGAAGTAGATAGACCGGAGGTGCGGCTGCCTGGGTGCGGACGGCTGCGACAGCCGTATTGTGAACGCCGATCTGCTTCATGACGGCCGGGTCGAGAGGTGACGATGCGTCGTCATCTACAGCTGAGTTGGAGCGGCCTCGAATGCCTTCGTACGCGGTGTTGGTCGATAATGATGAGGAGGCGGCGCCGTTGCGGCGATTGAGGCGCGAGGGAAAGGCAGTGACGGCGCTGGAGTCGGTCGCTAGGGTTTCCCGCGGCACGAAGGGGAAGGTGATGGCGAACTTGCTGGCCAGGAAGAGGGATAGATAAATCAAGCCAGCGGCGGCGGAGCTCGAGTGGCCCGAGGGATAACTGCGGAAACCATCGTCGAGGAAGGCCTTGTCGGGGTTCGTGCAGATGGTGGCGCTGACAAGTTCGCCGTTGTATATCGAACCCGTGTCTTTGGCCAGGATTGTGCTGGAGAAGCCCACGATATGTTTAAAGACGTTCTCTACGTCAGGCATACACCGCGACAGCAGATCAGGTCGCGGCTTGCCGAAGAGGTTCTTCATCCCCTGCGTCACAATCCATGCTGATATTAACGAAAGAGCCAGACCCAACCATCCGATATGAAGCTCCCAAAGCTTTCGTTTCCAGATTAAGGAGGACGGTGTGTCTTCGGGTACGGTGCGGCCTGGGACGAAGACCAGCGCAACAATGAGGATAATGACAATGGGGACGCCCGCATTGAATGTCAAGAGCAGGCCTGAAGTGACGGTTTCGTGTTCGGTTACGGGAAAGCTGAGAATATTTGACATTAGCGACAGCACAAGAGTCGAGCTCAGCGGGACAGACGTACGCGATGTTGGTATCCAGCAAACTAAAGGGCCTCTTATTAGGTGTCACATTTCCCAGGAAGTAGCCAATGAGGCCAACAATGACCATAATCAGCCAGTCGAAGGCATAGGAAAGAATGACGAGGATACTGATCTTTTTCGATCTCGTCCTGGGCGGTAACGTGTCGAAGTCGGGCATCTTGTTGTATGTATGCGAGGGTTGTAAGTTGAAGATGGCGAGAGTGGGAGTACGGCGAGAGGCCCCTGACATAGTTCAATGAACTGGAGCTCCGGGGCGAGAACGGGCGGTTATTGCTGCCCACCCAAAAGCAAGATTAATATGGTCCAAAAGAAATGAGGGTAAAAAGGTTGTTCAAAAAGTAATACCTTACCCAGGGGTTTAGTTATGCTCTGCATCCCCTTTGGCCTTTGGCCGTCTGATCAAGTCTGTAACAAGGAAGCTCTAGGCGCCCTGCAGACATGGATCGAGCTGGGAGATGCACGTAGCCCAATTGGGCAACGTGTCGCGTGGGTCCCGACGCTTCCCCTTGTGAAGCTTCACATGCCTCGAAAGGTTTGAAGGCAATAGTAGTCCGGCAGCCCAGATCTGTCTATGTGTGATGCAGCGCAACAGGGACAGCCAATGGTTTGACAACTATAGTTGTCTTTGATGGCTTCATGAGAGGGAAGACAAGCTGGCATCCGATCTCGGGTATTAAAGGATAATAGGATGATCGATATAGCACAATGTAACCCCATCTATCTGGTTAGACCGCATTGAATGCAATTACATCTACTAGCGAGGGTTAGTTAGCGTCAGCGGAGAAATAGTTGTCATCCAACTTGTCGGCACTCACGGCCACTGCTGTGAATTGATTGAGTGACTTCTGTCTTACTCTTAGCGAAATCAGCCTGGCCTTGGAAAGCCTACCCAGACAGATGACTTCATGATGTTGCAGAACATTGCCGCCTGTGCCTGTTGGGGGTTGGCAGGTTGGTTCTATTTATGTGAGTAGCGACCTGGTAAGTCGTGTCGAGTTCCAATGCTTGCTCCAGAGGTAATGATCAACTGCGGCGTCCTGTGGCTTGCATCCACAGAAACGTGGCTTAGCTGTTGTCACGAGAAAAATAGGTATATTTATAGGTATTCCATGTCGATATCTACTCAGTCAAGTGGAAGATAAGCGCTTGGAACTCGTACTTGTAAGTGCATATATATATGTAAAGACAGCGCAGAGAAAAGGTGCTGTTCTGGTTCTGTTTGAACTAGCGCCAGTTTTTCCTGCAATCACATGCGCGCGCTTCGCACCTTGGAGCCACCGTCTTATATAATCAATTGAGGGACCCTTCACTAAGACAGTCAAAGTTGTACATTCTTCCAAAATCGTCTGTCACGTCACTGATCTCAGCCGGTGGTGTACATGAGTAACAAACTATGAGCTGGTTAAATGCTGGAATTACATACTACCTAAGTATAATAAAAATTCCTTACAGCGGCGAAAACAATGTGCAACAACGAGCCAGTTCGGGGCTGCCAACAATCCGGATCGGGGCGGCGAGGTGGTTGGCGGTTGGCGGTCCGCTAACCCCCCTTCCGGCTGCCCCAGCAACAGCCAGCCATAGCGGAATATCAACATTAGGCACTGAACTAACCCCAGCCATCCAGTATTTTCTTTTGATTATGCGACCGCGATCCAAACCTGCCCAATCAAGTGCCTCCCCCAATCCGATGACACATCATCAATGCAGTCTAACTGACGGTGAAACTTTGACTCACTCTCACAAGCTTTCACTTCCGATACCAACACTTGTCATATAAACCCTCCCCACCATCCTCGTGCAACCACCACTGTAAACATAGTTAGATATTATATCAATAAATTACATAGAGGCTGCCCTAGTGCCCAGAGCTGAGGTCCCATCTCTCCCTTTTAATCGCCACCCGTCCACCTTACCTAAATATCCACATCCCCAATTCACGCAAGGGATCAAAGACCAGCTCGGATAACGCCAAACAATCAATCGATATACGCAGGTCTCAACAGCTTAGCCTTGGTTTCCGTATTGGCCTCTGAGTATAAATGATGCTGCACCGCGGCAAGCCCAAGGACGCCTCTCCTTCGAAGAGGAAGGTCACTCCGCCTTCGCCCTCATATATGAACAATGATCAGTTTGGTTCGAATGCCCCGGTCCAGAGTGATCGACCTGACTCTCCCACTAACCGTCGGCCTCCTACAGCTGCCTACCTGGCCAACCTACGCGAAAACCGTGTGAACCGCCCCGGAGGCGCTCGACCCCCGCCCCCATCCATCAGGTCAAGAGTAGGGACCACCACGGAGCAGCTCACCACCGGTCGGTCGTCAGTCGCAGGTGATTCCATTCGGTCCGAACCCCCTATCGGCCACCAGAGGGCTGGCTCTGACCTGATCAGACCTCGAGGTAGCCGTCCCAGTGTCGCAGGCAGTGTCATCTCCCGCTACTCGGTCAACTCTACGTCTGGCAAAGATTATTTCCCGACTACGCCTACCGTTACGCCTTTAAAACCGTCGGAAGTTGTTCCCAGTGCTACGTACATCGAGCGTGGTCAGAGATGGATGGAAAAGGAGGAAGCGTTTTCGCTTCATCAGGCCATGGATGCTATTGAGGACAAAGACGAGGAGAAGGACGAACAAGAACAGGACGACGAGACACGTCTATACAATGCTGCATTGAATGAAGCTGCTGAACTCGTATACCGGCACGAACACGGTATTAAAGAACCTGAGCCCGACGCACCATACCGGTACAAACCTCATATGCGACGAAACAGCTATGCCCATGCCAGGACCGCAACTGCTGGACGATATGGTCAGGATATCGGTGCTACAGGACTTGCCCGGGATTCGATGCGGTCATTTTCTGGAAGCTCGTGTGGCAGCGACAGAGATTCATCTCCTGGTAGTGAACGTGGAAGCATGGATCAGCAACGCAGCTTTGGCACAGCGTCAGCAAGCCAGAAAGCCCCTGCCGGTGCTGGTGGTGCAGCTCGTACGAGCTCTCGCAACAGCCGTCGTCGCAGCAGTATGAGACGCAATATCAGTGGTGAGATCGAGAAACCATTCTCAGGAGATCAAATATGGGAAGAACCTGAAAGCGCCGCACCAGAACCAAGTTCAAGACAACCTCAGCTACCTTCTCACTCTCCACTCGGCGCTAAGACAAGGAACACTCCCAGCAAAGTTCAGTTCGCACCTAATCCTTCGCGCGATCCTAACGCGAGCCCAGCCTCAAGTCCCACCAAACACGTCTCTCGAACTGAGATACACAAGAACCCACCTTCACAGTCACGCAATCCCAACTACACTAAGAACGATGTCTCCGACTCCCCCCGTTCCTCGCAAGACATTCCGAGGAAGAACGGGGTCGAGATACGCAGTGACGATATCCGTCAAGCGACGAGCATGCGGCTCAAGGACCGCAGTTCCAAGCTCCCCACTCCGTCTGCGGTCAGCGATAGCCCCGGACGTCCAATCGTAAGCTTTGACAAAAACTGGAAGGCCCCGGAAGAGGCGGCTGCTGATCCCACGCCAGACGAGTCCCGCCGAGTCCCTATCCCTCTCAGGGTCGCAGAAGAGCGTCCGGGGTCGCAGAGTCCGCAGCCGCCTGTTCCTGCTATCGTTTGTACGCCGGATATTCCGCAGTCGGCGCCGCCAGCAACAGCAGCATCCCGTCGCTCCGCCCCCGTGCCAAGCATTCAGGTAGACTCGGGGGATGGGCCTCAGGTTCCTAGCATTGCTATCTCTGGCGATGATGGACCTTCTGTGCCTAGCATCGTCTTGCCAGGTGACGACGACGACGACAACAATCATGGTGGTGGTGGCGGGCCAAGCATCCCTGTCATTGTCACGCCTGATGATGTAGCATCAAAACCCTCTGCCCGACCACTGCCGGACCCAAGATCACACACCCGCAATGCACCAAGCGGCGGCCGTCCCCGGGGTCACTGGTCTCCCGCGCCTGGGGCTTCACATCGCGCAACGGCAATCTGTCACGAATGCCGCTACCCCATCGAAGGTCGAGTGGTAGCTCTAAGTGGCGGCTCGGAGCGCTTCCACCCGCAATGTTTCCGATGCTACACCTGCGGCACAGGCCTCGAGGCTCTCGAGATCAGTCCCGAACCAGACGCGGCCCGCGCAGCACGACTTGACCGGATCTACCGTCGGGCCGCGGGCGAGATCCTCGACGAGATACCCGGCCAGACGATGGCCGAGGACGGCGACGACCGTCTCCGCTTCTTCTGCCACCTCGACTGGCACGAGCTGTTTGCCCCGCAGTGCAAGCATTGCAAGACGCCCATACTAGGCGAGCACGTCGTCGCCCTGGGCGAACATTGGCATTATGGCCACTTCTTCTGCGCGGAGTGTGGAGATCCCTTTGAGCGTGGCATGACGCATATCGAGAAAGACGGCTACGCGTGGTGCGTGTCTTGTCAGACGAAACGCACTGAGCGTCGTGCGCCGAAGTGCAGACGCTGCAAGATTGCTGTCATTGGACAGTATGTGAAGGCTCTGGGCGCCGAGTGGCATGATGAGTGCTTCCGCTGTGCTAACTGTGGTGGGGGATTCGATGATGGGCAGATTTTCCCCGTGGGCGAGGGTGCGAAGGCTAGGGTTTTGTGTACGGCGTGTCGGGCGATGGAGTTGAAGATGTGATGGGATGGGAGACGGATAGACTGACTTTAGATGGGTAGATTCGGCGAGAAGAGAAAGAGACAGGAGAGAGAGGATTATGACGTGAATGAATTGGGAAAAGGATTGAGCGAAATGGGTTATGATGAGGGATGAACTGGGTCTGGTGGGTTGGAGTTCAGGGTGCTGCTTGCTGTTGGACTTGTATAATTGCGTGGCGTTTCTGTGTTGTTGTTTTTGTTGTTCTTTTCTTTTTCCCGGTGTTTGTTTTTGCAACCCGTTGTGTTTATCGCCTTGCTGCTTTAGAGACCTGCTACTCGACGAATTGTAATCCTGCTAGTAATATAGATAATGGACGATGCATTGGTTTTGCGGCCTCAACCAAGTCCGTTCGTAGCCGGTGCTCTTTGCCCTATTTTATGTTGAGTACTTACGTGTCTACTTCTTCCTGATCATCGTCATTATCACAGATTTGCCGTCATACCGGAGATCTATAGCATCTGCTGCTTGTGTCATATTGGGGGATCGAGTTCTGTGGGTGAATGAGTACGGACCGTCCCACTCCTTTGTGATTAGGTAGACTGTAGAAAACGAGCTTCGATATCGCGAGCTGTATGCCTATTGCTTCCTGCTCTTCGATTGAACTGATTCGCCAGCCAAGATAGAAGGAACTATTAGAAATCAATTCGGTACAGGAGGAAGATAGCGCAATGCTTCATTGTATTCAGTCTTGACTGATATTAAAGAGATGCACTCGAACTCCCCATGATGTCGTGGCAAGTCTGATTCCACACGCAAAGGCAAATACGAGCATCCAATTGGAAACTCCAGATCATTTCATCCACGCCTAAAACTCCGAGATCCTAACAACTCGCCTCGTCCATTTTCATCCCGCACATCGTATCCCGCTATACGTAGGGATTATCGTCGACAATTGACACCAAATCAACAATGACCACCCACTTGTTCCTGGTGCACTTCGAGTGTATCACCGTCCTGCATCTCGAGCTATACAGTAAGAAACGGTGTTAGTAAGAGGAGCAGTCAACATGTATATGTATGTGCGTGAATAAAGAAGTGTCTTAGACTTTGTCACGAAAAGATAGGACCTACAGAATCAGGTGTATCCGTCTTCTGAACACGCTGTCCCTCGAAAAGGAAGCGTACCGAGTCAACGTTCTTGCCTTGGCGTTCACAGAAGGCGGTCATGAGCTTCTCCAGCTTCGTGGAACGCTTAATCTTGAAGAAGACTTCGTTATTGTTGTCTGTGACTTTGATGTTGAGATGCTCGCCCCCGGCTGGCGCCTCGTTGCGCTCAGCGCTGGGTGAGCCAGACTCGTTCTCGCCGGACATTTTGGGGGTGGTCGACCGGGTTTACGGGTTATGTGGAAAGGTGAATGATGAAAGGATTCCCGAGGAATAGCGGCTTTATTCGATAGAGTTCAGGTGTTAGCTTTAGCATTCAATAAGATGCGCCGGGGGGGATAGGAGCATACAGGTGCGCCCAGATAGAGGAAGTTTAGTGCCCTTGAAGAAAACGTGACGAAGATATGGTGCGAAGGCGTGGGTGAAATGCAGGTAGGGAAACACAGGGCAAACTATGGAAGGTAAGGTAAAAAGTAAGGTAGGTACATGGGAAGGGTCAAGAGGCAACAAGGCTACCAGTATGTATAGTGGGGCAGCGGGGTGATTGTTGCTGCGCGTGTGCGTGTACTGGATCAGTGGTGATCGATGGTGGGGTGATTGATGTACTTGACCTACATACCGCTCTCTCTTCTCGTTCGTCTGTTTGTCCGGATGTCTCGCCGTCTCTCGTTTTGGTCTAAAAAGACGCCGGCAGGCAATGCTGAAGCTGGAAAAAAGAAAGCCGTCTATTGCACAAATGATTATCGAGAATGAGGTTTTATTTCCGTTCTTGTAGAGTGAAGAGAAGCGGATAGAGAAAAGAGAGGCCGGTAGGGAAGTTAGAATATTGAGAAGGGTGTTGTGAACAGATACCAGGTGGGCATCTTATAGGTGCTGTACTGTAAGTACACATGTAGGCGGTAAAGACAGCTGAGATGTGAGCAGCTACGACCCCTTAACTCCGCCCTTTGATTTTAATGGTAAGTGCCCTCTTTCTACTCATGCATGCAGGCTTCGCCTTACCTGGTACCTCTTGCTCAAGGCAGGTAGTACCCTCGGTAGGTGCCTAAGAAGGTGCACCTACAGACTTGAAATGCTCTATATCCCTTGACTTATATATTGTTTGGAAAAGCAAGTGGCACTATATCAGATCTTTGCGACCTTGGGTTCTGCTGTAACTCCTTACCAAAGATAGTAAGTAAAGTAGCATTACATCATCATTCCTATGACTGCTTAACTCTACAGACGTCCGTACCTGGCTTGGCATTGTGTCTGTCTCAACCTCAACACAGACACTTTCAATACTGGACTGTCGTGATCTGAGCATATCTCATCATCGATAGTTGTTTCCATATCATTTACTTTGCCGCCGTAGCTCCCACTGCTCCACCTCTGTCTTGTTATCATTCCCAGCTATCTCTACTCATAGTCTCACTGTCTTGTTTAGACCAGAACGAATCATGGTGTGTAGCCTCTCTGCCAAAGCTCAGGATCTCTCAGGCCTAAACTTAATCGTCTTACTAGGGCCTTCAAGAAGATCTCGCGTCGAAACCACCATGTCACCCTCGAGCTGTACGTTACCAAAACCCCAACTGGCAATCATCAACGTAAATGCTAATTCATCGCCTTCAAGTGTGCAATACAAGGTAGGATTCTTCGCATATTGGTTGCCAAGGGCGATGTCTAATTGGAGCAGATTGTCTAGGAAAGAACGGGTTCAATCAGGCAAAATGCGAACACCTCATTGACGCTCTGTACGAGTGCTGCGATGCGTTCTACCAGAAAAACGGTGAGGCGGCAACAACGGCGAGCTGTCCTAAACCCAGTCTTTTACGATTAAAGTTGAAGCAACGCCAAGAAGGCAACAAATAGACACTTGTTCGTCATTCCATTTTGGTTCATGACAATTATTCCGGAGGAGGATATATAGAAAAGATACCCAGAGAGACGGGCAGCAAGTTCATGTCCCACGACTACTTAGGCACGTCATCCCAAACAGACAAGTCGATTAGGCAACATTAATGCAGCGTGGAGTTATTCTAGGCGATCATTGAGCGCGCAGTGAGGCCTCGAGGGACCTGGACAAGCATTGAAGTTAGGTAGGCTTGTCCCGAGACTCTAATATGAATGCCGATGACATTGATGAGAAGAAGAAGAAGAAATCTCTGCACAAAGCTTCTGCAGTGAAGTTTTGTAAGAAGGGTGGGTCATCACCAGCCACACCATGGCGCTCCACAGTTGATTGAAGGATGTACACTGGGGGTGAATCCATAGATCGCGCTAATAGACCCCACCCGCGAGCTACCGCAGGTGTACCTACCAGCAGAATGGACAATTCAGTGCAGACGGCCTTGTCGCGTTCAGTTCCTAGTATTTTCTATCCCCAGCAAGCCTGCCTACAAAGTATCAAGGTCTGAACCCAACCTTCCACCTTAGCCTCATT
Organism: Xylaria cubensis; assembly: GCA_022385715.1. Lineage (NCBI taxonomy): Eukaryota > Fungi > Ascomycota > Sordariomycetes > Xylariales > Xylariaceae > Xylaria > Xylaria cubensis. The sequence goes on along the minus strand of MU279056.1, from coordinate 12,146 downwards.
CAACAATAGGTCGCGGATTCTCTCATAATTTGTATTTTTTCCCTCTTTCCTCTACGATTATCCGCAGGAATTGCAAACACCCATTGGCAACACTTCACAGGACGCCAACTACAAGACAAGATAGCAATTGCGTAGAATCTATTGATGCTGCCAGCGCAATAGAAGATGCTGGGTGGCAATCATACAGTTTGACCTAGGCATTGCAGACCAAGAGACCCGGCTTCACTACTGCAGGATGCTGGCTCAGCGACCCCAGCAGATGGCTGGTGTCGAATACAATAGGCCAGAGGACGAAGATGAGCGAACGAGTCTGGGTATGTGCATGACGAGACCGCTTGGCGGATCTGGATATCTAATGGTAGTATTGCGCAGTATCCGAGATGAGTTCTTCGCCCGGTTTCATCGATGATGCCGAACACTTCGCCAAAGCGCTCGACACTCTTTCAGTGGTTCAGAAGACCACTACCGAGAAACGAGCCGACATCTTTACGTTGGTCGACAAATATTACCAATACGCTGTAGACAAGGTCCAGGCTTTGCGCAAAGCACTCAAATCGACATCGAACACCGGCCTTCGACGCTTAGATGACTCTTCAAGCCAAGACTCTATGGACCTAGACGATGCAGACAATCGGTCAACAGCCCCCGACTTGGCAGGCGAGCTAGAACGTTGGGAGCAGGAGGCTCAGGTTTGGGATTTGTTGCGCCGCCTTCTGCCTCTACGATACTCTGGCCGAAATGCTCTCAGGCCGGCGCGGCGTGAAATCCCCAGGCTACAATCGACTTCGGAACTTTGGAACGAATTTCTCCAGTCAGATCCGACGGCCCAGGAACGCAAGGCAATTCTCGAATGCCTACAGGCGAGCGCCGACGACACTCGGACAGATATTGACGATCTCGTGCGAGATTATCAGAAGCAGGCTGATCGTGGCGACATCATAGCTTATGGCTGGCTCCACACGCGTTCCGCCATCAAGGTGCAGAAAAATGTAAACAGTTGGACAGGGCCTCTAGATCCAACTAGTGCAGACGCCGGTCAACTGGTCGATGTCAATGGCTCCAACCCTCTTGTTACGCAATTAGATCCAGATGTAGTAACAAGACAAGGGCGCAAACTCGAGCCGCAAGATGAATACTTCGAGCGCGCTATCTGGCTTGGTTGCTATGAGCTCCTTCGTCGTGGTAGGAGCTTAAGCGAGATTCGGGATTGGTGCATCGAACGAACCGAGGTATGGCGAGCAGTGAGCATGTCAGCCATGTCACTATCCAGGAGCAAGGAAGCAGAACAGTGCTCGGCTGATCCCCTTTCCACTCTGTTATGGCGTCGGACTTGTTTCGCCCTCGCTCGCCAAGGTGGTACGGACGATTATGAACGAGCAGTATATGGCATTCTTTCAGGTGATATCGCCAGCGTAGAAAAAGTTTGCAAAGGCTGGGACGATTTCGTCTTCGCCCATTACAATGCTCTACTAAGAGCTCAGTTTGATGGGTACCTTATGAAGCGAACTTCATCAGACTCAGCTACTGCTGTTCATCAAACATTCCCCTCTTTCAACGCCCTCCAGTTCCATGGAGATACCTCGTCGGCCAGCGAGCGTCTCTTCAGCTCCCTAGAATCGAATCCGAAGACTACTGCGGAAGCGAAAACGCCCTTGAAAGCCCTGCAAGCTGCTATCATTTCTAACAACTTGACGCAGTATATGCATGATTTCGGCGTAGTGTTAGGAAAGCGTGCAAATCAGAAAGCCCCTTCCCACCTCATACCGGAGATCGACAATACTGCTGTTAGCATGAATGATCCAAAATTCTTCATGATGCATGACTATGAAGGATTGCGTATCACAACGCACGTATATTTGCTGGTATCCTATCTCGATGCCCTACAGGGCGAGGATCTGACGGAATCCCATCTTCGTAAAGCTCGGGACAATGTCGTCGCCACATATGTCAGTATCTTGCGGTTGGCCAATTTGACAGAACTGATGCCTCTGTACTGTTCGAAACTCCAAGAAGAACGAGGTTTCTTCACCCTAAGCCGAAACATCACTCGAGTAGAAGGACCAAATGAACGGAACATGCTTCTCAAAATCATGAGCAAGCTAGGAATGAATACCGCAAAATTCATTGCATATCAACCGCGATCCATCCTTGAGCAAAATCCGATACCTGAACAAGGCATACCACCGTTCGGTGCTTTCACCGTTGTCTTGAATAGCCCCCCAACGTTGAGATACGGCCGACCCCTTAAACCGGACTTTTTCGGCGAGGAGCCAGAAATCTTTGAAGCCACTGATGAACTCCTAATCCAGTCCCTCGAGTGGTTTCTCTTGGTAGACGGCCTCTGGGAGGACTTTTTTGAGGCCGGCACAGCTATTTACAAGCGTTTCCTGAGTAAGAGCTAATCAGCACGCTTATCTCTTATATGTAAGTACTGACTTGGCAATAGAGGGATTCAATCTCCATGCCGCACGGGCACTGTCGGAGCGGGTTCCATGCGCAGCCATTTTCCGACGAAAAACAGACATTACCATTACAGACGACACCGATGTTTCATGGTTCGAAGACGTCCGCTCGGGTGCTGTTACCGCCTCCCTTCAGGGGCAAGATCTTACCACGGAACAAGTGGCAGCGGCGAGAAATTACTTCGAAATGGAATGCCTCGTACGGGCACTTGACTCGATGGAAACGATTGCCTCCAGCGAGGCTATGGCTCAAGAGTACGTCTCATTCAATGCAGTTTGTATTCAGCGAAATTACACGGGTATTGACAGGCATTCCAGTCCAACAGAAGATGTAGGGAGAGATTTCTGGAGCCATGTTGGAAATGAGATCAAATGCATCAAGAGCTTTATGCGCCCCATACTCAACAACTGGCTCCTGGAAAGTCTCGAAGGTTTGTGTCGGCCCACCCCGTACCAAGAACAAGGATGTAGACTGACGATGGCGGGTAGGAGACGAAGATTTTACCTATCTACGAGATGCGTATCTCCCCGAGACGATTATAGGGTACGTGAGTGTCCTGCATTTTGCGGGAACCAGCTTATCACGAGACAACTTGCTGGAATGCATGGAGCTTGCTTCGATTATCGCAAGAAAGGATGCAGATGTAGCGGCGGTTCTTATGAAGGCCGGTCGCATGAAAGAGATTGTGGAAGGCTTCGCAAACTGCAGCAAGGCGCTTGCCATTAATAGCAACGAGAAGAAGGGAATAGGTGGCAGCAGCAAAAAACTGCGAGAGATGGGTTGGACTCGCGAAATATGGTCCGTCAAGAGATAGGTAAGGTCATCGAGGCCTATTAAATCCACGCGGATGATTTCCAAGCATACATGTAGTTCACTCAGGCTCAAGGCGTTCTTAAGGCTCAAGGCATAACACAACCATCTTGCTGATAGCGTTAACATTGTAGACTAATAAGCTGGCGCAGGTGACATGCCTAACGCATTTCTTGGTCAATTGGAGAAATCTAATATCTGCTGTGGACATATGCAATGACATGATAGGGGATGCTAGACAACAATATTCGAGGTACATGTACTGATTAGATAGGTACCTACATGTATCCACCCATTAGGGTAATTAGATAAGTCCGGGGCAACAGGTAGCGCCAAGAGATTGACCTACCTAGGTAGGTATCTAGAGTAACACGTCATGTGTCACCCCGTAACAATTCCTCCTCTAAAACCTTACTTGTTAAGAGGCATGTAGCAATAGCATGTTCGCAATCCAGTACCATCAGAAAGGGTGATAATCGGCAAAATCCTATATTCTGTTCTCGATCGCTTAAGAGGTCCATACGAAAGGTTCGAAGGATGTACTCAAACCCGACACCACCACCGCCCGTTCCCCCGCCGAAACCCAGCAGCCACGATGTGAGCCGGCTCGGGACACCCACGGGCAACTCCCCCCGACCGCCGCCGCCTGTGCCAGACAACGGGCTGCACAACGGTGGTCTGGAGGGCGTGACCCTGTCTGGTATGTCCAACGGCAGAATACCGACCACGGATGCGTCGGGCTTGATCCCTGCGCCTACGGCCACACCCAGCGGCATCACGAGGCAGCATCATCAGGAGCCAGTGCCTGACCCGGGTGACGCCTGGCTGCCCCGAATACTGGAAGATAAGTCGTAAGTCTGACCTTGGGCCGTTGCTGTTGCCACATCTAACCCGGCAGCCCGTAGGAAACAGGACCTTGCCGAAATCCTCAGCAACCGAGCTATACTACAGGCCTTAACCGTCTCGCCGGCGACGATGCACCCGTCGCTTGGCCAGACACAGGACGCGCTCCTGGCCTCACTCGCCGACAATGTAGCCCTCGCCCAGCACCTCGCCGAGCTAGAGACGCGGCTTGCTCACCAGCGCGCCTCTACGCAAGCCCAGCTTCTCTCGGCCCATGCCCTGGACCGGCAGTGGCGTTCCAAGCAGGCTGACATGGATGCCGCTCTTGCGCCCTTTTCCCCTGCGGCCCTCTACACCCGTCTGACACAGGCCCTGCAAGAACAGGAGATGTTGTGCACCGCTATGGAAGAGAGCTTCTTGGAGGGGGAAGGGGGCAACAACGATAGAAGCGATAGCCCAGCGAGCGACCTGGCTACGGAACGAGAGACGGTCGATTGGGTTCGGAGATACAGAGAAGCCAGACGACTATTCTATCTTCGGCAAGAGCGCAAGGAGAGGTGGAATGAGAGACGAGTAGGTGGGTGGCGGTGAACAAGTTCATGTGCCGCATTCTTCACCAAGCGAACGCTACGGCCGTCCAAAGCTATCCAGGCTCAAGGCCCAGCCCTAAAACAGGAGCTCCTAGGACAATTCGTGGGACTAATCCTTATTCTACGTGTGCAAGTCGCAGACTAAGCCACATGTACACGTCCATGGACATGCTGCATTGCGCGCACCTATCGTACGACACATCCGGAGTGGCTGAGATCGATATGCATCGATACGGTAGTCCTGACATGTCCCTGATGGAATATGTTGTATCGCGTGCCTCGGTGCAGCCCCGATTACTGAGGGCAGTCCCGCCTTATCATGGGACTCATGGTACCATACATCACGCCGTGGTTGAGCTATACTACTATTCTGCACGTTTAAGACAAATTTTCGAGTTAGGATCCTGAATGATAGACGTCTGCGTATGCGGTCGAGGTATGCGATATCAAATGCTAGACATGCTAGACATGTCAGTGACGGCTTCAAAGCAAGGTCACAAGCATTACAGTATTCCAAACGACTTTATCGTGGGCGGCTCTTAACCATCAAGAAATCACCGTTTCATTTTGCACACGTATCAAATCTGTTAATTTACATGCATCACTCGCACATACAGACTCTTCAGACCACCCAATCACACGAACGTTGCAGCGGTGACGCCTTGCAGGTTCCAGGCTCCGGTCAGATGGGACGGTCCCAGATTGGAAAGCGCCTGAACATTTGCGCGATATAGAATAAGATCTTATCATGGCTTTTATTTACTATATTTAGTCGGGCTTCTAATAATACTAGCGCATTCTAGACTTGGACGGCGCAAGGCAATCGATCCGTTGCTACTATCTATACGGTCCGTGACGATGTTGCGGTTAATTTGGATAAATATGGGTTGCCCTGTCACCTCGACCTAGGCAGTGGCCGACAGTCAAAATTACTCCTAGAGCGCTAACCAGTGAACCAATTTCCCGGGCTTCTAGGGCGCTCCAGACCTTAAAGTACTCTATGATATCGCACCATGACGGATGGTGTTTGAATCAGGTTCTTTAAACGAGGAGAGCGCCCAGATCTTGATGGTATAGAAGCAGCATCATCGCCAGATCCGCAGGCATATATTCCTTCATGACAATCCAACATCAAGCATAACCAAGCCTATGAAGGAGTTATCACTCGTCTTCGTCTCTTTTCCTCCAATGTCAGCTTAATAACGCGCACAGCTCACTATTACCGCCAGAATCGCCACTATGCATTTCACAAGCCTCCTTCTCGTCTTTCTGCAGTCTTGCCTCTCATCAGCGGCACCACTGATCTCTTCAGGGCTCTCAGCCTCCAGCACATTCACACCTCCGTCGGTCATATCGACCAGTTTTTCGGGCAATGGATGTCCGCAGGGTACAACAGACGCATCGGTTGACCTCTGGGAGAAACCCTCCTTCAAACTTCCGAGCTTCAAGGTCAAAGCGGGTCCGTCAAGCGTCATTACGGAACGGACCGTCAACTGCCAAGCACACGTGAATTTCCGGGGCTCGGCGACGGGGTGGCAGTTCGCGCTCAAGGAACACTGGTCGAGGGGCTATCTCGAGTTGGATGGAGCGGGCGTCACGCTCACACAATATCTTACGATGTACTTCAGCCAGGATGCCGCTAATACTGTAAGCACTTATCTCATTGATGATCTTTACTTTCACCTATATGCACAAATAGCATAATGTTCGCTAGCAGCCGCTCACACTTCACGTTAGGCCACCGTAGTTCAATCTATTCCCAGCAAAGAGAACTCAACTGTTTCAAGGCAGTTAAGCCTGCACACTACCGTACCTGAGACCGCTTTGATATGGTCGCCATGTGACGGTAGCGGCATATTAAATGTCAACTTCCGCATGGCGTTTACGGGGGCGACTAGCAACGTTGCTGCGTACTATGGCGCGGGCAGGAATTTATCGGTCACTGAGCAATGGGGATGGACTTGGAGGCAATGTTGATGTAGAATTCAAGCTAGTAGTCATTTTCGGTCAGGGTGACTCTTGGGCGAATACATGCACTCCTATCGTTCACCTTCATGCTTTTGCGAAAATCAAAAGTGAAGAGGGACCTATGAACGATATGGAAAGGTACGTGACAAATGATGTCGTTGGGCTCAGGTAAGAACGCAGTCGAGCTGGTATAAGACTCTTGTTGCTTCACGGCAGAATCGATGGCCCTCTAGTTCTAGCAATGCAAGTAAATTATATAATTTTGGTTCTGTCAAAGAGTTGAGTGATTGTCGGTCGTAAACGATTGTTAATTGAGTGGACAAAGTCACCTGATTCTTAGGCTACATATGCCCTAAAGTAATATTTAGTACCTATGCTGTTGTTTTTAATGCAGCAACTTGATACTTCAGCGAGGTAATCTTTGGGGCGCGCCCTAAGAGAAAATGGACAAGACCATCCACGAGGGATTTGCGATAACTAGTACGTAATGCTACTATTGAAACTATTCGTGGTTTACTTGTTCCAATTTAAACAAACGGTCAAATCCACGTCATCTAGGATATAATATAAAATACGTAGAATATACGTTTTCCTGTCATTGTCAATTAATGTAACTAAAATACCATGCACTTTAAATCAAATACTATCCTTACGAAGTAAACCACATTGTACTATATTGTACTACCTTTTTGAACCATAGAGCAAACGTGAAAGTTCAGAACAGAACAGGCCGCAAGATTCATGAAGAATAGCCAGTGATTAAACTTGGCTTTCCTACATCACTTTATTGCAATCTTGAACACTTAGCAAGAAGGCGTCCACGAACAAGTTGTAATAGCGGTGCCGTAATCCTGCTTTAACGAACAGCATCTCCAATATCAGTACCAACCCGAATCGCTACAGATGCACTGAAAAGTCACCCTAAGATTAATACAGAGTAGTTTCAAACAGCCTTACAATATAATATGAGTCCGAAGTCCAGCTAGCGCGTCTATTCTTTGTCTGTGGCAGCGAATAACGTAGAATTCTCGGGCCCGTATAAAAGCCCGCGACCCACTAAACAGTCCGCTCGATGACCGCTTCGGCATCATCAATCCGGCATCATTGGGTTAAGAGAAGCCACATTGGTGAACTAGATGAGATTATCAAAATGTGAGTCAAGTCGATTGATTCTATATAACAGTCTGTCACCGCAAGATATCAGCGAAATGTGAGTCTACTGTATTCTGACTAAATCATATACTCAACTCCCTCTCTCTCGACTGGCTTCTTTGAAAAACATGGCTGGAATGAACGTCCTCGTTGTTGGTGCCTCCATAGCAGGCCCGATGACCGCTTATTGGCTCGCCAGAGCAGGAGCAAAGGTCACCGTCATTGAACGGTTCCCATCTCTTCGAACAGGCGGACAGAACATCGACATACGCACAGTTGGTGTCGAGGTCATGCGGAAGATACCGGGGATGGAGGCTGCTGTACGGGCCAAGAAGTACGAAATGGATGGCATGGGCCTGGTCCGCAGTGATGGCAGACCGTACGGGATCCTGAAACCTACGGGTGATCCCGATCAACAAACCCTGATCTCAGAGTACGAAATCCTACGAGGCGACTTATCGGAAATCCTTGTCGACTTGACCAAGGAGAATAAAAACGTCAAATATGTGTTTGGCGAACAAGTCACGGCGATGCAACAACCGTCTGATGGCGAACCCATCACTGTCGAGTTCGCCAACGGATTAGCCTCTTCGGATTATGATTTAGTCGTGGCCTGTGATGGTACAACATCACGGACTCGCGCTATTGGCCTCGGATGCGGCGTTCGGGATCACATCGTCTCGACTAATTGCTGGGGGGCCTATTACCACACGCCGCAAGATCTACTGCAGGGAAACAAGGCTGCACTGGGATACAATGCGCCAGGTGGTCGCATGATGGCTATTGCACCCAATGGTGAAGGTAATCGAGTATTCTTGATGTCAGTTTACCCAAACAGTGACCGCGACGCCATGCTTCAATTCCGCGAGGCTTCGAAACAGGGTGACCAAGCACTCAAGCAATTCGTTGCCCGTAGATACGAAAATGCTGGCTGGAAGGACACGCAGATCCTCGAGGAGTTAATGAAATCAGATGACCTCTATGCCAGCGAAGTCTGTCAGGTCAAGGCACCTCAGTTGCACAAGGGGCGATTCGTGATGGTCGGCGATGCGGGATATGCCAGTGGTTTCACGGGTGTCGGCACGAGCCTGGCGATGGCTGGTGCCTATGTCTTAGCTGGAGAGATCAGCGAGCATGGTGATGATATCGCAGCCGGCCTTCGAGGCTATGAGAATCGTATGAGACCGCTCATCAGTGAACTAGGGCAGCAGCCGCGGTTTATTACGACTTTCATAGCCCCACAGACGGCATGGGGAATATGGCTACGCAACAACATCTTCGGGTTTGTTCTCTGGACTGGTATCCTCAATTACATTCAGAGGTTCATGGGTAGCAGTTTCGAGAAAACCAACAAGGATTTACTGTCAAGTTATGAACGAATAGCTTAGTCAACAGGGGGCTGTATCGCGGTGGCGGGGGATCTATATATATCGTTTGATACTCACAAAGTACTGACAGGGTCGTTTTTATTTCTGTGGCAGGTTGGATAATACAATGAACCAATCATAATACATCTGCTAATATCATACCAATAACAAGTAATACGGTATTAATAAGTGATCAGAATTGGAATCGCCAGCAACTGTTACAATGTGTGTCCTTAGATACTTAATCACTATGTCATGCACATCTGACCTGTTGTAGTCACCTTGAAAGAGGTTCAGCAACCAGAGGGCGACCTTATTTTCCATGTCCGATGCCGTACTTCTTCTGCCCATGAACGACTTCTGTGATGGGCCCGAATAACACATGCCATGGAAGTGTCTCAATTTGACTCAGCCATTTCGCATAATACAGCCTCTCATAATCATATACTGTATGATATCAAGATGCCAAGCGGATCTGTTTTCGAGTATACTCACAAAACTTGGCGACTGCCAGAGTGTGGTTCGACAAATACATACGTCTAAACTTAGCAACTCGAGAGGCGATCGACCGATGCGGAATATTCCCAGTTCAGAGCACTATCAGCCAATCGACAGCTGAATCATTAGACTAGCACAGGTAATACACAACAAGTTGTCCAATACTTAAAGTAAACATGGTTATTTAAATTATCGTTACCATCGGGCTCTTAACATTTCAAAATTGGCTGACGGATGTGGATGGGGTTATGTCTACAAGCATCACATTGCGGCCGAGGATTTCTTAACCAGGAATATCATGGAGCCGAAGCAAGAACTAGGGCTTCAAAATCTGGGAACTCGCAAGCAGACGCTGTACCGTGAAGGAAGCTTAATTCCAGAGGTCTTCCATGAGAGACTATACGGCCGGAATGGATAAGCAGCACAACCTTAGGGTTATATTCATCAAGGAATCTTCCATGGGAAGGTCTCTCGATGAATACCCCTTCCTAAAGTCGGTCGTCAGCAGTACATAATATTCCATTTTCGGATCTCAGAACTTCCAGTTATAAAGACTTCCTATACTAGCCCTGCAACATTTGTATGCAAAATGATATCATGGCACCCACCCACTAAACTGAAATGCCGGCTTCCATGCTCAGCCTTCGTCTTTCAGCTACAATGCCTAGCTCGGGATTGTGAACCGTTCGGAAATAAACAACAATGTGTAAGCATGTTGCCGTAGAAAGATACGGCGTATTCAGGACAGACTTCCTACGTACTTGGCTAGTGTCTGTGACACCCCAGTCGGATCCACCCCTTAGTCGGATGCTTCAAAATAGCGGTCTGCAACACCACCACTCGTACAATAACACTAATTGCAACACCAAAACTACTGCTTTTGCTTCAAAATTAGCCATGCCTATAGATCATGAACAACGTATTGCAGCTATAATTGCAGCTGTTTAAAATAGCCAATCGTAAAAAGCAGCGGCTGACCTATATAAAATAGCTACTTTAACTTTTTCCGATCGATTTTATAAACGATTATTTTGTAAATAAACCTACGGATTAAATTGGCTTTTAAGCTTTTAAATAAAAGAAAAAATAGTTAATTAAATATACGTTTTAAAAATAGCTAGCAGGACTTTATATAGCTTAAAAATTACTAAATTTGCTTAATATATTTTAAAAGCTTAAAATATAACTTATTAAATTAATAAGCATTAAATTAATTGTTTTGTTATAAAATATTTAAGCATAAAATTAAAGCTATAAAAGTTTTTTAAAGCTATTAAAGTTTTAATAAATTTATTAGTTTAAATTTAATATACTTTTAATATTTATAATTATATATATTAAATTTATTATTTTAAACTTTATTATATAGCTAATATAAATAAATATAAGCTTTATAAAAATAAATTTTATTATAATAAAATAATAAGCTTATTATTTATAAAATATAGCTTGTATTAATAATTAAATATAATTATATAAGTAATTATATTAAAAACTATATTAATTAATAATTAAAGCTTTATTTTAGCGGTTATTTTTATAAGCAAATATTTTTAAAAGCAATAGTTTAAAACTAAATTTTTAAATTAAAAATACAAAACTATTATTATTAAATAAACTTTTATTTAAATAGCAATTTTTTAGCTTATTAAAGTTTATTTATTAAAAATAAAGCTAATAAATTTTAATTAATAAAAGCTTTTGTTTTTAAACTATTATATAACTTATATAAGTAATAAATTTATATATTAAGCATAAATTAATAAAATAAAAATAATATATTTATTTTTATATAAATTATATATAGCTTAATTAATAAATGTAAATATATTTTTTATATTAAAATATTATTATTATAAAAAAATAGCTTTATATATTTATTTATTTACTTTTTTACTTATTTATAAAAAAAGATTTTTAGCTATATATATTAAAGTTTATTAAAAAAATCTATTATTAATTATTATTAAAGCTACTTTTTATAAATTAAGCTTATAGCTATATAACTTAAATAAACTATTTTAAAATATTAAAATAATTAATATAAACTATAAACTTATTATATTAAAAATAACGCTTTAATAAATTAATATATAAACTAATATATTAGTTTAAATTATTTTTAAAAAGTTTAAAAACTTTTATATATAATTTAATGCGTTTAAAGCTATTAAAAATAATATTATAAATATAAAACATATAACGTTATAATATAATAAATACCTTAAGCTAAATAAAAAAAATAATAGTTATAATTATTAAAATAAAAAGCTTAAAGCATTAAATAATATTTATAAGCTAAAAAGTAAAAAAATAAATAATAATATTAATAATAATTTAAAAAAAAAAATCTAATTAAATATTATAAAATTTTTAAAGCTTATATAAATTTATAGCTTTTATTAATTACTTTTTTAATATTTTTATAAGCTTAAAATAGTTTATTAATATTAAA